>CM053029.1:582021810-582034797 GCA_028564925.1 Lithobates sylvaticus
CAAGATGAAATAACTGAAGATTGTACTTTATTCCAGGATCTTTAAAGATAAAATAATAAGATTAAAACAAAAAAAATATGACTCTGTCTGACCCTAGATGGCTGCAATGTCACCTGTGGTGCCAGTATCCAATCATATAGGAAGTAGTTCCTATTGACACGCTAGCACCAACCTGCAGTGTGGAAAATTAACCTTTCACCCGCCTACAACACCATTCACTTGAATGGGGTTTTGCCTTTTGTGCATTTGTTGTCCGAAAAAACAAAGTTCCTGCTCCAAGATTCTTTTTTTCTGCGATTTTTTTACAGGAGCAGTTTTGCCAAGCGATTGCCATAACGACACTGACGTTGCTACAATTCGTTTGGCAGAATCCCATCGCCTTTTGGAGTGCCACTAAAGGAATAATGGCCCCCAAAGGTGCATTGAGCTTTTCTTGCAAGCGATTTAGGTTCATGTGATCGATTCTGCCCACAATCCCAAATCGCGAGTGTAAACAGTACCTTAAAAACCGGAGGGTTTAGTATTATTTTAAGCATTTTCTCCCCCATTACTTTAAGAAGAAAAAAAGCCCATTCCAACACGATGCCCAAAAAAGTAACCCATGTCAAGGTTTACCGCCTGCTAAGCGACATAAACTTCAAGGCAATGCTGGGGAGAAAGTGGAGATTCTGAACGTGCTTAAAAAGTGATAAATGAATAGTTTTGACAAACTGGCGAATCCAGGGGACTATAGTAGACAGTAAAAGTGCTGATGAGAAGCAAAAGGTCAAAATTGAACTACCTCCAGTGCTTATTCCAAATTTCAGACAAAATGTTTTTTTTTTTTTTCTTTCTTCTCCCAGCCCTGCATTTTGCTGAACCAGTGTAGGTGTGTGGGACTTATATTCTATGCCTTATCAGTTTGATTCTGAATGAAATCTGTTCCTCTGAGTCCACTGATGATGTAAGCCAGCTCGCGGGTAGAGAATCAGCCCTTTCCCGGTGTCATTCCGTCAACATACAATCACCAGAGGTGAATTCTATCAGCTCTGCTTAGGGTTAACTCACACCCACCCAGCTTATGGCCCCCGTGATATCACAGCCAATTGTTAACTGTAATGGTTCATGTTAACCTTTTCTCTGCGCTTTAATGAATCATTGTCCTAACCAGCTATCGCTTTTTAGATAAAAGGACTACCGCAGAGGGAATTTTTTTCTTTGATTCTGCTATAACCTAAAAAGTTAAAATTCTATGCCCAACAAAAAACTGTTGTCAACTTTTGGATAGTGAAGATGATTTGATTAGAACCCTATGCCAGGTTTTTACTGTTATCAAGGGCTCCGTTTGGGCTTGGATAAGAATATGATTGAGCCTAACACCCCTCCGGTCGGTTTTGTTACGCCGCAGAACAATGCGAACACGCAAATAATTTGTTCGAACACCGTAAAGTCTATGGGACACGAACATGAATAATCAAAAGTGCTAATTTTAAAGGCTTATATGCAAGTTATTGTCATAAAAAGTGTTTTGGGGACCTTCGTCCTGCCCCAGGGGACATATATCAATGAAAAAAAAAGTTTTAAAAACTTCAGTTTTTTTTTTTTCGGTAGCAGTGATTTTAATAATGCTTAAAGTGAAATATTCCTTTAAATTTCATACTGGGGGGTTGTCTATAGTATGTCTGTAAAGTGGTGCATGTTTCCCATGTTTACCAACAGTCCCCTGCACAAAATTAAATTTCTAAAGGAAAAAAAATAATTTAAAAGTACTGTCGCGCGCTATAATGAATTGTCGGTCCCGGCAATACACATAAGTTCATTGATAAAAAATGGGCATGTTCATTACCAGGCCCTTTGAATCTGGTATGAATATTAAGGGGGGGTCCCCCGAATAAACATTCAAAGTAAAAATAAAGTGTGGTGGAGGGGGCCCCCACTCAATTCCATACCAGGCCTTCAGGTCCGTTTTACGTAACCGGGTGACCCAGCCCCCCCTCTGACATTACACCAGGGTTGACACACCACGCCATAGGGAAGCCTCTGTGCATCAGAGGGGGGGGTCAACGGGTGGCCCCGCCCTCAGTTATATAAGAGCTGTCACAAGAACAGAAGCGTCACACAGTGGGAACCCCCATTGAGGCGGATCGTCTGGAGGACGAAGCGGGGAAGAAGAAGCCGGAGGAAGATGCCGGAGGAGAAGCCGAGGAAGAAGCAGAGGAAGATAGAAGAAAGAAGCAAGGGAGAAGAACAAGAGGAGGAAGAAGAAGAAAACCGAAGGAAGACCAGAAGAAGCGGGGAAAGAAGAAGACATTAATAAAGGAATTGTCAAAAACAGTCTATTGTCTTTTTTAACAATTTTTGACACTTTTTTGTGAAATGGTAGGGGTACTTGTACCCCATTACCAATTCACACGGGGGGGGGGCCGGGATCTGGGGGTCCCCTTGTTAAAGGGGGCTTCCAGATTCCGATAAGCCCCCCCGCCCGCAGACCCCCACACCACCACGGGCAAGGGTTGTGGGGATGAGGCCCTCTCCCCATCAACATGGGGACAAATAACCACCCCACCCCCCAATTGAGGGCATGTGGCCTGGAAAGGTTCAGGAGGGGGGGTGCTCTCTCGTCCCCCTCTTTTTTCCTGCGGCCTGCCAGGTTGCGTGCTCGATAAGGGTCTGGTATGGATTTTTGGGGGGACCCCCACAGCCATTCCATACCAGACCTTGGTATTTTTGGGGGACCCCCACGCATTTTTTTTTTTATTTTGGTTTCGGGGTTCCCCTTAATATTCATACCAGACCCAAAGGGCCTGGTAATGGACTGTGGGGGAATCCCATGCCGTTTTTATCAATGAACTTTTATGTGTATTACCGGGACCAACAATTCATTATAGCCGCGAGTACTTTTAAATTACTTTTTTTTTCCTTTAGAAATGTAATTTTGTGCTCGGACTGTTCTAAACACGGGAGGAAAACATGCGCGCCACTTTACAGGCATACTATAGACACCCCCCAGGTACGAAATTTAAAGGAATATTTCACTTTTATTGTTTCACTTTAAGCATTAAAATCACTGCTCCTGAAAAAAATGGCAGTTTTTAAAACTTTTTTTTTTGCATTGATACATGTCCCCTCAAAAATGGAGTATATCTACAGATTTGATATATTATCCTCTTTGTGCCTAAGGGTTACACGAAATTTAAATGCCTAAGCAGAAATATTGCAATATTGGAAATATGTTATTATAATCCGTACATATTCATCCCAACGTATTTTGTGCATTCCAGGGGGATTATACCGCATTTTTTTTTTAAGAACAAATTGGGCTTGTCATTTGATGGTAAATGTTAATGAATTGCTCCTGATTTTTTCCTGACAGGCATAACTGGTCATAAATAGTAAAAAAAATTGTTTTCTAAATATCACTGATATTTCTTCATACTTACCATAACCCACCACACCGAAAGAACTAACCCAAAATTAAATTCTCCTGCTTCGTCCTGACGATTTTCAGCCAATACCACAAATGTGGTAATTGCTGTTTGGTACCCGTAGTACTGGCCCAAAAACAATAGAGTGCATTTAGCTTACAGGGAATATTTACTGTGCCTACAGTTGCGCAGCTGTATTTTGTAAAGGTACACGTCTTTCTTCTTGTATTCTAAGTGCCTAGGCCAGGAATTGGTAGGAGCGGAGATCCCAGTTCACCGGTGGTTAACACACACACACATACACGGGTTTGTAAGTGGAAATGGTTACAAAATTTAATAGACAATACGTTCCTCTTTTATGGGAAATGCAGAGGGAGGGGACAGCTTTCCCAAAAACCAATCAGACTTATACACATGTGCATACATTAACAACTTCTTGTCACGTGACAGTCTTCAGTTGAAATATGGAATATGGGGCAAAGGTCAGTCACGTGCTGGTGGTTAGCTTGCAACAGGAAATATAAGGCAAAGTTTAGAGTATGACAGTTAGTTTACACCTGCTGACTTGACCACAAGAAAACTCCTAAGTCACTCCATATCCTCTGGTGAAGTACAGAGTTAGAAAACCACATAACAGCTGCGTCCTGCTGATATGTCAACACTGGTCAAACCGTTTTTCTAAGAAATATACTTACACCAGCTTTGTTTAAAAGCTGAAAGTTTAAAGCATATTTATTTCAACCCCTATCAAAATGGTATATCATTATAAGTAGCCCCCTTATAATCCTCTCTTTGATCATTCTGATTCAACATAATGATCATATCTAATGTCCTCAAAATTCACTATTCTTCTTCTTCTTCACTTGTCCTGATGATGGAAAGATTCTGTTTAGTTTCCAGGTAAAATCATCGTGTCCTCAAGGGAGATTTGTCCTATGCCTTCCTGAATATCTTGTAGATTTTGTTGTTGTCTTGAAGGGAGTGTATCCTCGGTTACTGTTAGGGGCTCTGGAGTTGAGGGGAGCTGGGGACACTTCTTCAGTCGGCTGGCGTGGATCCAGGTGTTGCCTAGGTCCGTCAGTACCGCGGTCCTGGATACCTTTTCCACCTTCCACGGTCCGGAGTAGATTGGTCCAATTCTTTTCCTGTGAGCCTGCTGCTTAATCAGTACTTTGTCCCCTGGATGAAGGGGTGGGTTGGTTCTGTTGAAAGAGGAAAAAAGGTGACAGAAACTTGTTCATTTATTTCATGAAGCATACTTACCAGACTTTTCACGTACACTTCCTGTTGGGAATAAACGTTAATGTCAGAATTTGGGTCTAATGGGGGTAATTCTATATTTGCAGGGATTCCCATTAGAATTTCAAAAGGGGACAATCCTGTCCTAGAATGGGGGGTGGTTCTTATCTGAAAAAGGACAGAAGGTAAGTGTTCCAACCAACCTTTTAGAGTACCTCCTGTAGCCTTTTTTTAATTTGTCTTTGATGTTCCTGTTCATTCTCTCTACTAATCCTGCACTCTGGGGATGATAGGGAATTTGTAGTTTCCATTGCATCCCCAGAGATTTGGCTACAACTTGGGTCACTGAGGAACTAAATGCGGGTCCTCTGTCGGACCATATGGTTGTGGGTATCCCGAACCTACAGATCCAATAATTTAACATGCATCTCGCTGCTATATTTGCGGTTTCTCCGGTACAGGGAATTGCCTCAACCCAAGCTGACCATTTGTCAACGATTACGCAGAGGCACCTCAAGTTTCCCTTTTGCTTTGGTAGGTGTGTGAAGTCTATTTGTAATCTGTTAATGGTCCCAAGGGTGGAGGTAGATGGCCATGTAGGCCATGTCTTTTTCCTTGAACATTGTTCTGGGCACAAGTTAAGCAGCTTCTAGTTAGAAGCTTAGTTTGTTTTTGTAAATTATTTGTGCAAAAAGATTTTGAATATATATTTACAAGAGGGGCGGGTCCTATGTGTCCTGGGCCATGGAGGTAGGATAAAATTAGGATACAATTAGCTTCAGGTATACCCAGGATCTTCCCCTCTTTTGTCCAAAGACCTTCAGTGTCTTTGGTCAAACCTTCATTTGACCAGAAATGGACATCTGTATCTGTGGCCATTGACTGCATTTGGGCCACAACAGTTTTGAAATCAGGGGATGAGAAGTGCTCTTTAAAGAAGATTGTGGTAGGGGCTGGTGAATTGGGTGAACTGGCAGCAGCCTTTTTTGCTTCTCTGTCTGCGAAAGCATTTCCTTTTGATACTATACTATTGTCTGATGAGTGGGCTTTTACTTTTATAACAGCAACCTTTTTAGGGAGCAGAATTGCTTGCAGTAGATTAAGGATCTGCTCTGAATTAGCTATCTGTTTGTTGTCTGCTGTTTTAAATCCTCTATTGGCCCATATCACACCAAAATCATGTACCACTCCAAATGCATATCTGCTGTCTGTATAAATGTTGACTTCCTTGTTTGTGAACAGAATACAGGCTCTGGTCAGAGCTTCTAGTTCTGCTACTTGGGCAGAAACAGGGGGCAATGGTTTTGCCTCTAGTACTGTATGTGGCAGCTGAACTACAGCATAGCCAGTTAAAAATGTAGAGTCAGAGGGACGGGAACAACTACCATCTACAAAAACATTTTCGGCATTTATAATTGGAATGTCAGAAAGATCAGGTCTTGGTGAAGTGACTTGTTCCACTTTTTCTACACAATTATGTGTGTGATCAGGTTCGTGTGGTAAACGTAACATGGAATGTAGTAAACGTACAACTGGATTGCTATTCGGAACATATTTAAGTACCAAGTTGTCAGTATTTAACAAAGTGATCTCGTATCCACTGAGTCTTTGGGAAGTCATGTGTTGTGTGTTCATATTCTGTATGAGGTGGGTAACTGAATGAGTGGTGTACAGTGTCATTTTGTGTCCCAATACTATTTTGTTGGCATCCTGTGCAGACATGGCACAGGCAGCGACATTCTGAAGACAGGACGGCATGCCCTGGACTTGGATAGGGAGTTTTCTAGATAAATATGACACTGGGCGATACCCTGAGCCATGAGATTGCGCAAGTACTGCAGCAAAAGATTTTCCTGAAACTACACAGTACAACTGGAAGGCTTTACCATAATCTACCAATCCCAGGGCGGGGGGCGGTGGACAAACTCTTAATAAGAGCATCAAAAGCATTTTTTCTGTCTTCTGTCCAGTCTATCAATTTAGGGGCGTTTGACCCGGCAGCCTCTCGTAGGATACTATCATAATGAGAACAGTCAGGAATCCACTGGCGGCAATATACAATTGCGCCCAGAAATGACAACAAAGCTGCTTTGTCTTTTGGAGGACTGAGAGCTTGTAAGGCTGCGGCACGTTTGGGGGACACTAGCCTGGTCCCCTTGTCCAGAATACATCCTAGGTATTCTACTTGTGGTAGACACCAATGTATTTTTTTCCTTGAGGCTAGGTGGCCGGCTTCGGCCAGATGTTCTAACAGTAATGTTGAATCGACCGCACAATCTTCAGCAGAACGACTGCACAAGAGCAAGTCGTCCACATACTGTATTAGTACCGACCCATGCTCGGAAGTCCAAGACTTGACAGTCTCGTTGAGTACCATGGAGAAGGCGGCGGGGCTGTCTACATACCCTTGCGGTAAACGCGACCAAGTTAACTGGCCCGCGCCGGCCCATGAGAAGGCAAATATGGGCTGAGCCTCTTCGGCAATAGGAATGCTAAAAAATGCGTTTGCCAAATCAATCACTGTGTAGCATAGGGAATCTGCAGGTATGCATGAAAAAATGAATGTTATATCAGATACCAAGGGCGGGAGGGGTAGTACTTGTTTATTAACTGCCCTTAGATCTTGGACTAGCCTCCATTCGCCACTGGTCTTTTTTACGGGGTAAATGGGCGTGTTCCAGGGGCTGATTACTGGTTTCAAAAGGCCTAAGCGTATGTATTCTTCAATCTGTGGTGCAATTCCATTGGTTTTCTCTGGGGGCAAGGGATACTGTTTGTGGTATTGTGGCTGTGCATCTGGACGTAATTGGGGAGTGTAGGGTGTGCAGTTGATAAATCCTACGCTACCTTTGTTTTCTGCCCAGATCTTGTGAGTCTCTAAAGTGGCGGGCAGTAACATAAAGAATCCTTTATGTGTGTGTCGTTTAGGACCAGTCCGGTCACAGAAAGGGGAACTTGCAGTTAGTGACCCTTCTTTGTCAAATTTAATAGTGATACTTAGAACTGGACAACAGGTCCCTTCCCATAAGGGATACAGGACAAGAGGTCAACACAGCAAAAGACTGATCGCACAAATGTTGCCCCTCGGGAGTGGTCACAGGTAATGGTGGAGTGATGGGATGGGTAACAGGGGTCCCATTTATACCAATAGAGTTTACTTGCGAGGACATGAGGTTCTAGTGAGGGATATAATTGAGGGTGAGGACCAGGCTCTCCTGAGTCCATTTTTACAGTGACATAAGGTGGAGGGGGGTCAAAGGTAGGGGCGGATACATTTGTTTTAACTGCAGGAGTCTTTATAGCATATTTCTTTCTATAATCTTTTAAACATTTGCTCCATGAGTGATAACAATCTTTCATGTATTGAGGGTCATTAGATTTACCCGGGGGGTAGGAATGCTTATGCGTCTGACAAATTTTGCTAACTTTCTTCCAATCTTCCTCTGAACAAGGACCTTGTGGTCCCGGATCATGAATACCTAACTGGTGGCATCTTTCCTGGACTTGAGCCCAGAAAGGTTCCACCTGTGGTCCAGGTAGATTGTTTTTAATATATTCATACGGGCATGGGATCCCTATGTCTGATCCTGGGGTGGCCGCAGAATTCCCCATCTAACAAAGTGGGCAGGGTATGCCTAGTATGTGGGCACAAGTGATAACAACCCGTTTGGGTAATCACTGCTTGGGTAGTCTGCTTGGTCCGTCAAATCAGATGGACTAATGGGACTGTGAAGGTTTACCCTTAGTACTCGATTTATGGTTCCATTCTTTGTGGCGGGATATATTCCTCTTACCCCTAATCTACAAGAATAGCCCCCTGGTCTATTGGTTAATAGAACCCACCTATTTTCTATTTTAAAAAAAAACAGTAATCCTATGGTACAATGTGGACAAGATAAAGCTATGTCGCTACAATCCGGTTCTTCGTATTCCGAAGTCATTAAACTCTTATACTTTATACAACATACAATTCTTTAAAATTTTTAGGCACTTACGCTGTTCTGTGGAAAAAGAAGTCTCACATATACATATATATATATATCTTAAACAAAACTTTATACTTATTTCTATAGGTCTTATACTGTAAATCTTATGAACAGAATTATTTTAAATGATCATTATAAAACCATACATTTGTTCAATTTTATAGTGCACTTTTTGTTTCTCAAAAAACTTAATGGGCGTCCGCTCAACCAAACCTTTTATCACGGGCGTAATCTGCTACTTCCCGGTGATTAAAATAATAATCTCTTTTACAATAGTTTTTTTATAGTCAGACCAACCTAGTCAGACTCTCTTTAAATAGCCAAATAACCTACGTAACTACCTGCGTGTCCTTTTAACCTCCCGGGGGACCAGCCTAGTCCTCCGCGAAGGCACAACAACCTCTTTAAACTAAATTCGTGGCGATTATCTGGACAGCGTAAGCATTTACACCTATTCACCTTAAAAGGTAAAAAAGGGCAAAATCACTTACCTGTCACAAGATATCCCACTTCTGAACACCAGTTGTAAAGGTACACGTCTTTCTTCTTGTATTCTAAGTGCCTAGGCCAGGAATTGGTAGGAGCGGAGATCCCAGTTCACCGGTGGTTAACACACATACACATACACGGGTTTGTAAGTGGAAATGGTTACAAAATTTAATAGACAATACGTTCCTCTTTTATGGGAAATGCAGAGGGAGGGGACAGCTTTCCCAAGAACCAATCAGACTTATACACATATGCATACAGTAACAACTTCTTGTCACGTGACAGTCTTCAGTTGAAATATGGAATATGGGGCAAAGGTCAGTCACGTGCTGGTGGTTAGCTCGCAACAGGAAATATAAGGCAAAGTTTAGAGTATGACAGATAGTTTACACCTGCTGACTTGACCACAAGAAAACTCCTTAGTCACTCCATATCCTCTGGTGAAGTACAGAGTTAGAAAACCACATAACAGCTGCGTCCTGATGATATGTCAACACTGGTCAAACCGTTTTTCTAAGAAATATACTTACACCAGCTTTGTTTAAAAGCTGAAAGTTAAGCATATTTATTTCAACCCCTATCAAAATGGTATATCATTATAAGTAGCCCCCTTATAATCCCCTGCGGTTTTTTTTTTTGGGCTATAAAAAAAAAGAGCGACAATTTTGAAAAAAACGCATGCTTTTTACTTTTTGCTATAATAAATATCGCCAAAATATCAAAATTTTTCCTCAGTTTAGGCCGATACGTATTCCTCTACATATTTTTGGTAAAAAAAATCGCAATAAGCGATTATTGATTGGTTTGCACAAAGTTATAGCGTTTACAAAATAGGGGAAAGTTTATAGCATTTTTATTATAATTTTTTTTTTACTAGTAATGGCGGCGATCAGCGATTTTTTTATTGTGACTGCGACATTATGGCGGACACATCGGACATTTTTGACACATTTTTGGGACCATTGTCATTTATACAGCAATCAGTGCTATTTAAAAATGCATTGATTCCTGTGTAAATGACACTGCAGTGAAGGGGTTAACCACTAGGTGGCAGTGTAGGGGTTACATGTTCCTAGAGGCGTGTTTCTAACTGTGGGGGGCGTAGCTGTCAGCTAGTGAATGCTGATCTCTGCTCCAATCACAGGGAAGCAGAGATCGGCCTCACTAGTTGCTAGGCAGAATAGGGAGATGCTGTTTATTTCCGCATCTCCCCGTTCAGCCTTCCCGTGAGATGATCGCGTGTATCCCTGCGGCGATTAAGTCTGTGGGATCCGCAACCGGCCTCACTGGGTCCCGACCGGCGCGAGCTCGTGCCGCCGGCGGGGCGCGCACGATGGCACGGCGGCATCTTAAAGGGGATGTACCTGTACGCCCTTATGCCTGTCCGTCCCATTCTGTCGACGTACATCGTCGTGCGCCGGTCGGCAAGCGGTTAAAGATCTAACACCATTCAGTCACGTTTGTCTCTCAGCGGCATAAGCCTAATGAGTCCACGTAAGTCGGTAAAGCCTTTTGTCCAGTTGCGTGATTGAAAACTTCAGGCAAGCCGCACAAGTCACTTTATAATATTTTGCACACACCTATGTCACTATTTTTGGTGTAATATTGTTGTTTTTTATTATTGTTTCATAATCACTTCTTATTGATTATGAATATTTATTATTAATATCCTTCAGCATATTTATTATTAATAATTATCAGCAATAGATTGATTTTTCCCACTATTCAGTACACAAACTATATTATAATAGTTTTTATTGATTTTACCTGTTCAAATATGAATTTTTTGAAACACTTTAGGAGCGCCGCACTCTATATTTATTCATGTTTTTCCCATACAATCATTGTTGTGCAGGCTGCTACATTCACCATTGTTAGATAGCGCGGTTTTTCATCTTTCTATTTAATCTTCCATTGGAGTACAGTGACCTGCTTGTCATGTTCAAGAAACCAGTGGTGAGATGATTGGAGCTTTGTGACATGGTGCATTATCCTTCTGGAAGGAGCCATCAGAAGATGGGACACTGTAGTCATAAAGGGATGGACATGGTCAGCATCAATACTCAGGTAGGCCGTGGCTTTTAAACGATGCTCAATTGGTACTAAGGGGCCCAAAGTGTGTCAAGAAAATATCCCCCACACCATTACACCACCACCAGACTGAACCGTTGATACAAGGCAGGATGGATCCTTGCTTTCATGTTGTTTACACCAAATTCCGACCCTACCATCTGAAGGTCGCAGTTGAAATCAAGACTCATCAGACCAGGCAAAGTTTTTTCCAATCTTCTATTGTCCAATTTTGGTGAGGCTGTGTGAATTGTAGCCTCGGTTTCCTGTTGTTAACTGACAGGAGTGGCACCTGGTGTGGGGGCCCCATCAGGGTTGCCAGCCTCAGTAAAACCAGGGACAGTATGTAAAAATCAGTTTTCTTTTTACATCTGTTTCTGAAATGTCTCTTACCGACATCCTTTTGGTCTAAAAATCCCGAGATTATAGCTGCACCACCCTCTCCAACTCAGTACCTTCTCATCCAATAGAAACTTGTCTGTGTTTTTATACTGTTGTGTAAATGTAATGTGTATACTGTGGTGATGGTATTCGGTGTGTTTGTGGGTGTATACTGTGTGGACCCATAATCTTCTGATTGCCTGGGGGCCCCATAAACTCTGAATTGACCGGGGGCCCCTTGAAGTTGTCAGTGGCTGCGCGTGGCAATTTGAAAATCCCCGTAGAGCAGCAGTTTTTGAAATACTCAGACCAGACCGTCTGGGCTCAAACAACCATGCCACGATTCAAAGTCACTAAAATCCCCTTTCTTCCCTAATCTAATGCTCATTTTTACTTTAGTCAAGTCATTCATAACCTATGCCTAAATGCAATTGAGGTCCTGCCCATGAGATAGCCTGATTTATCTTTTTGTGTTACCAAGTAATTGAACAGGTTGTACCTAAAAAGTGTGCTGGGTGTATTGTATATCGAATTTGGTAAAAATGAAGGAGCAAAATTTGATATGAGATATGTATAAGACTTGTGCGCCTTCAGTTAATTTTTTTTTTCGTTTCAGGTCCGTTTCGTTTCAAATTAAGAAATTAATTCGTAATTCTAAATTCCCGTGTACGAAAATTTCTGTTACGAAATACGAAATTTTCTCTTAGGTTAGTTAAATTATTTGTAACAAATTATCGAATAGGTTCGTTATGATTGAATTTATCATTATGAGGGGCTCCTCACCAACCCTGTGCTGAGCTGACTTCCTGGGGTTTGTTACTTTTTAGGTTCGTTGAACTATTCGTTACAATTACGTATGTGCATTATAAATCGAAAATTTTCGTATTTCGAACAGGAAATTTGGAATTTTTTTCAGATGGATTTTGGCCGAAACTTGTCTTGCCTATACATGGTCGCACAAAGTTGTTGGAAAATCCGATCGTTCCGAATGAGGTGACGTACAACACGTACAACAGAACTACGTAGAGGCCAGTAGCAATTCGTATTTCGGATCCTCCCAAATGTACGAATTTACGGAAATTCGTACGAATTTTCTATTCGTACTAAACTACTCGCACATGTATAATATGTATGCGCACCATGGAAAATCATTAATATATACATTCAGCCAGGCTGGTGTTTTGTGGAAGTTTTCTTTTTTTAAAAGGACTCATCCACAATTATCTTGCATCTAAAGATAGGGCGAGGTCATCTCAGGGCTACAGTTAGTGATGAGATAATATATATTAACCTCTAGATAGTGCCATGAGACACCATAATGACAATCTTAATTGGGGACATGCTCCACATTTACTAAAGTTGTTATATTAAACGTGATTAAAAAAAATGGATGTCTTATTAGTATTTGGTGATTATGG
>CM053029.1:582035297-582072764 GCA_028564925.1 Lithobates sylvaticus
CATCCAGTTTATAATAGAAATGAAAGGCAAAACATTTGTGTATAGATATAAAAAAAAAAACATAAATACGTTTCATTTTTTAGAAGGCATGAAGGTAAAAAACCTTAAGACTTTACAATCACTTTAGGCACAAATAGCAGAGGACTCTTCCCTATCTCTAGATAGCAGCAATACAGCCATTCACTCCTAGCTGAAGACCAGGAGAATTGCTGGGCACATTTAGCAGGAATAGTCTGAAATAGTCTAGATTCTTGCAGCTGGGAACTACAAGACAATGCAGCACAGGGGCTTGACTCTACTCACAGACCCACACAATGATCAGTATAAAGATGAAACCTCAGAGTAGACATGTGCAATTCGTTTAGTTTTTTTTTTTTTCGTTTTTTTTCGTTATTTTCGTTCATTCGTTTTCGTACGAATGAACAAACAATTCGCTAAAAATTTTAACGAATAACGAATCGTTCGAATCGAACGAATCCGAAAACAACGAAAATCCAAAAAAAAATAATTAGAAACAACGAATGTACGAAAGAAGAAAATCCGAAAAACGAAAAAAACAGGAACAACGAAAATCAAAATGAACGAAAAAAAAATTCGTACATTCTTAACTTTTTTTTTGGTTGAATTGGTAATTTTCCGTGTCCCTTACAATGGTGCTGCTTAACGTGCCTCGAATGGATTGAACGAAAAAATTTGTAAATTCGTAACTTTTTATTTTTTTTTCGATTCGTAATTTTCCGTGTCTCTTACAATGGCGCTGCTTAACGTGCTTCGAATGGATTAAAAAAAAAATTTGTACATTCGATTCATAATTTTCTGTGTCTCTTAAAATGTAATAATAGCATACACATTACATAACATTATGAATTATGCTCCGATTATGAATCTACGAATGTTACGAATGTTACGAATGTACGAATAAATACGAATGCGTCCGAATTTCGAATAAACTAATAAGCGAAAATTAAACTAACGGAGATACGAATCAACGAAAAAAATAACTCTTACGAAAATACGAATCGTTACGAATACGAACACCAACGACTTACGAATTTACGAATCGTTACGAATCAACCGAGATGAAAAAAAACGAAACGAAAATAAAAAAAAATTTTGTTGTGCACATGTCTACCTCAGAGTATTCCTGCATTCAGTCCAAGAAAGGGGGTCCAGGGACCAGCAGTCCCCCTTCTCTTGAGCATGTAGATCCATCCCCACGGGGGAGAGAAACAAGACCTCTCAGAGCCCTAGGCTATTTAATAAAAATCCCAGCAACCATCTGGTCACATCTCCCCAGGGACTGACTGGCCAGGCCCCACTAAATATTCAGGCTGAGAATCTTAATTCTCCTTCCCTAAGCTCTAGAAACTTCTTCTAGAGGCAGGGGGAAGCAATCGAGCTCCCAACCTGTGAACAGGCTTTACTAAACAATTACTGCTTCTGTGATTGCAACAGAAGCCAAAACACTAAATGTGCCTAACAACCTAGCTAGGATAGTGTTAAACTTGGATAGATAGAAAAAGATATAGCACATATAAAAAACATATAGCAAAGGACATAGAATCAAGGTGTGTTGATGATCTATTGACCATGTGTGATTAATATAGTGGGTGCTTTTTAGATGAAATGTTCAGTTCCGTATGTTGTAAATGCTTTTGTATAATGTTGGAGTATATTTGTATTTTGCAAATACATTTGGTATTGTTCAGCCTAATATTTTAATATAGAAGTTGAGAAAGCAAAGACAAGAGACGAATGTTGGAATATGTCAAAAAAAAAATATTCTTATAGGATAGAGGGCAAGTGGTAATTGTAAATGTAATTGTAAATAAAACATACTCAAAATGGAATGTAAAAAGGGTGACCCATGAGTACCAAATTCTGTTTAGTTTATTACTGGCCTAGTCACACAATCACATGATTCCACCCACTTCCTGTGAGCAAACGGCCTGGACTCAAGGGAGAATGCTGGAAAGAGGGTCTCCACCTTTCTGGACCCGGATAAAGACAACTGTAACAAAGGTAAGTATACAAGTAGTTAAGGGCAAGGTGGTGTTTGCCACCACTTGGACCTCTCTCTTTTGATTTCAACCTACTGTTTTACTGAGTGTCAATAGTATAACTTTCACTATATTCCGGAGATATGGCTTTTATACAGCAGCCGCTCTGCCCACTCTCCCCTGCTCATTCACAGAAAGCTTTGGATTTTGTGAATGGGTTCATAGAATGCAAAGCATTATGTGACTGGGCAAAGGAGAGCGGGGGTGCCAAAAGTGTGGAGATATCTGTACTGTTGTGCTCAGTGGAACTTAACGCCATTTTTTTTTAAGTTCTTCCTTTGAAATGGTTGTAAACCTCAGCCATGGAATCTGAGAAAAACATATATAACTGTAGTATTTACTTGTCTCTCTCCAAAGCTCTAAGTATACATCATTTCTCTGTTATCAGCAAGAGTTACTTCTGAGAAGTTTTCCAGACACATGAGAGACATTTGTGAAGGGAGGAGAGCTCAGCACAGATTGTCTATTCAGAACACAGCTCTTCTGCTGTGTGGAGGTGAGTGTGTTCTTTTCCTCCAATCAGCTCTCACACAGTGACTGAGACCTTTAGCTGTAGCTCTCCACCCCCTTATCTGTGATACTGAAAAATGCAGAAGGATTTGATCTAAAATCAGCACTTCTGAAGGTGTGTACAAAAGAGAAGACTGCAGATAAACAAGTAAAACTTTTGTAGGGGGATTTGTTTACTCTCTGTGTATTATCTGAGGCTGTTCACTTCACTGGGTATATGAAAGGGTTTGCAACCACCTTAAAGCAGAGTTCCACCCAAAAGTGGAACTTCTGCTCATTGGTCTCCTCTCCCCCTCCGGTGCCACAATTGGCATCTTTTGGGGAGGAGGGGGGACAGGATACCTATCTTTGACAGGTATCCTGTTTCCACTTCCGGGAGTCCGCGCCGCGGCTCATGATGTCACCATGGGGCTCCCTCCTCCTCCCCCTGTCGCCGGGCCAGTAGGAGAGAGGAGCGGGGCCTCGTACATGTGCAGTAGGGTTCCCGGCGTAAAGCTACACTGCCAGGCTCCCTTACCAGCAATGGCGGTGGCAGCACCCGACAGCTGATGGAAATATCAGCTAAGGTGCCGACACCGCTGGACTCCAGGACAGGTAAGTGTCCTATTGTTGAAAAGCCAGCAGCTGCAGTATGTGTAGCTGCTGGCTTTTAATTTTTTTTTTTTGGGCGGACATATATTTACTGCATGTTAACAATATGTAAATATTTGAATGTTTATAGCCTAAATTTCTAATTTAAGTTTTCTTAATGATATATAGTGTACTTCAAGATAAAAGTCTCATAGATTTTTATTTTTTGCTAATTTCTAAGGATTGTTCTCACAGTGTTTTTTTTACCCCAGTTCCTCCAGTGCAGGGATGTAGCTTTTTCTTCCTTTCCAAGAAAAAAATAGGACCTTGTTGTATCCCTAAGTCAACCAACTTACTGAGATGGGAATAAGGGATATTTTGTAGCACACAAAGCTTTAGGTGAGATACTTGCCCTTGTCATAATCCCAGCCATAATTTCCTTAATTTCAGTAGATACAAGTCCAAGTTAGTCAATCAATATTGTGCCAAATGATGATTTCTGGAGAGTGATAGACAACAGTCTACATTAATAACAGGAGTGCTACAAAAAAATCGAATTACTTGCCATGATTGAAGTATGGGAAACGTCATTACTGACTTGTTTTTGAAGAGACAAGTTCTAAGGCTGTATGCATAAAAGTTGTATGCAAACCGAAATATATACTTATATACTGTACATACATACCCATAGGTAATCAATTTTCAAATTGAAATACCGTGCTTGGTATTCATATCCCTTGAAATTTTCCACATTTTGTCATGTTACAACCAAACACGTAAATGTATTTTATTGGGATTTTATGTGATAAACCAACACAAAGTGGCACATAATTGTGAAGTGGAAGGAAAATGATAAATGGTTATCATTTTTTTTTTTTTACAAATAAATATGTGAAAAGTGTGGCGTGCATTTGTATTCAGCCCCCTTTACTCTGATACCCCTAACTAAAATTTAGTGGAACCAATTGCCTTCAAAAGTCACCTAATTAGTAAATAGAGTCCACCTGTGTGTAATTTAATCTAAGTATAAATACAGCTGTTCTTTGAAGCCCTCAGCAGTTTGTTAGAGAACCTTAGTGGAAAAAAAGCAACACGAAGACCAAGGAACACACCAGACAGGTCAGGAATAAAGTTGTGGAGAAGTTTAAAGCAGGGTTAGGTTATAAAAAAATATCCCAAGATTTCAACATCTCACGGAGCTCTGTTCAATCCATCATCTGAAAATGGAAAGAGTATGGCACAACTGCAAACCTACCAAGACATGGCCGTCCACCTAAATTGACAGGCCGGGCAAGGTAACTTTGGAGGAGCTGCAGAGCTGCAGAGATCCACGGCTCAGGTGGGAGAATCTGTCCACAGGACAACTATTAAGCCCCATACACACGCTCGGATTATCTGAGGACCAGGTCCGTCGGATCATGTCCGTCGTACTTTGTCCGATGTTGGTTCTGCGTACACACGGTCGGACAAAGTTGTCGGAAAATCCGATCATTCTGAACGTGGTGACGCTTGTTGCCTACGACGGGACTACGTAGAGGCTAGTAGCCAATAGCTTTGGTCTTGTAATGTGATCTGAGCATGCGTAGCACTTTGTCCGTCGGAATTCGCTACACACGATCGGATTTGGTGTGATCGGACTTTGTTGTCAAAAAATCTATCCAGCAGGAGATAGGACTTTGTCCGTCGGACAATCCGATGGAAACTGTCCGATGGTGCCTACACACGGTCGGAATTTCCGACAACATTGTCTGATAGGACAGAATCCATCGGAAAATCCGACCATGTGTATGGGGCTTTAGTCATGCAGTGTACAAATCTGGCCTTTATGGAGGAGTGGCAAGAAGAAAGCCATTGTTGAAAGAAAGCCATAGGAAGTCCCGTTTGCAGTTTGCGAGAAGCCACGTGGGGAACACAGCAAACATGTGGAAGAAGGTGTTCTGGTCAGATGTGACCAAAATTAGAATTCTTGGCCTAAAAGCAAAACACTATGTGTGACAGAAAACTAACACTGCACATCACCCCAAACACACCGTGAAACATGGTGGTGGCAGCATTATGTTGTGGGGATGCTTTTCTTCAGCAGGGACAGGGAAGCTGGTCAGAGTTGATGGGAAGATGGATGGAGCCAAATACAGGGCAATCTTTGAAGAAAACCTGTTAGAGTCTGCAAAAGACTTGAAACTGGGGCGGAGGTTCACCTTCCAGCAGGACAACGACCCTAAACATACAACCAGAGCTAAAATGGAATGGTTTAGATCAAAGCATATTCATGTGTTAGAATGGCCCAGTCACAGTCCAGACCTAAATCCAATTAAGAATCTGTGGCAAGACATGAAAATTGCTGTTTACAGACGCTCTCCATCCAATCTGACAGATCTTGAGCTATTTTGCAAAGATGAATGGGAAATTCACAATTATGTGCCACTTTGTGTTGGTCTATCCCATAAAATCTTAATAAAATACATTTACGTTTTTGGCTGTAACAAAAACAGTCCCTATGCTGTCCCTCCTCCTCTGGAACCTCTACCTGTGCTATGCATGCTCTCCCTGTCCAGCCAGTTTCTGTCCATAACCTAGCCACACACAAAATGCGTGCCAACTGCAGTGAGACGGTACCTTTTATAAGCACTGCCCTTTCTAAAGATAGCTGCCGGGGTCATCTACCTAAGCAGGGTCAAATAGGACAGCTGCTCACCCATTGAGATGTATGGAGGCCTTGGAGGAATGTACATTACTCCTGTCCTCCACTCTCCCTGCCAGATGGTTGTGACAGCGCCACCTATGTAGGGAGGTCAACCAACACCTGCCTACATGCTAGCACCCATGGCATCCCTAGGAACTCCTGGTGTTATTGGGAATCCCCACTCCTTTTAAGCAAAAGAGTGAGGAATAGCAGTGACTTTAGGCAATGACTTTGGGCAATGACATTGGCCATATTTGCTTAGTGATGTCACTACTATTTCTGTTCCTTTCCTTATATAGCTGATAGCAGCTTTGGGAGCTGTCCTTTGGCTAGTTGTACCATCAGGATCAATTATGTGCACCAAATTGTCAGGTTTTTCTTGTTTGCTGAGTTAGTGGGTGATGGGCATCATGACTGACAATGGATTAACGAGGGACATATTTGGGGGATTTTTAGCTATTTTAATAAAGGACTTGTCAAATGTTTGGGTGCCTTTATCTCTAGGTTACAATTTTTTTGTGAAGGAGTAGGGGTACTATGTGGGAGGGGGGGGGGGGGCAGTATCTGAGGGTCCCCTTATTATTACAGATTCTGATATCCCCTTGCCCACAGATAATTATAGTGTTTAGGTGGTCTATTAATTTAGAATGGGTTGCCGAGGAAAGGCAACAGACCTGCCATTTTTTTTATTGCAGTGTCCCACAGGGTATATGTGTTTGAGTGCAATGCAGTGTGGGTTTTCAGGCACCTACTTATCAGAAGGATGCGGTGCACTCGGATCTGGCAATAGTGGGCTCGCAGTTAAGTCCCCCATAGGAGACATGATTAAATTGTCTAGAGTCCTCTCCAGGAGGGACTCAGTGGCGGTCGGGGAGAGCACAGATGGTGTATGTATACTCACTGTGGTGATCTCTGGGGTATTTGCTGCCTGGGTGGATAAGTCCATGTCAGCTACAGAGTCCTACAAATGTACATATTCGCCAGCACACCATGGATCGACAAATCTTCGCCCAAAAAGGTTTTTAATAAAAAAAAAAAAAACATCACAAAAATAAGGTGCAACGTTTCAGAGCCGCGCAGGACCCCTTCGTCAGGCATGTGATGTGATTGACAAAGGGGTCCTGCGCGGCTCCGAAACGGTGCACCTTATTTTTGTGATGTGATTTTTTTCATTAAAAAACCTTTGTGGACGAAGATTTGTCGATCCATGGTGTGCTGGCGAATATGTACATTTGTTTGATGCTTCCAGGACCCAACTGGTAATCGCTGCAGCACCCGCCATTTCTTTATGAGCCATAAATACCAGGAACGAGTGCGATAGGAATATCGATTTGACAGCTACAGAGTCCTCTCCCTCCGCTCCCTCACCATGCTGTGCTGAGGGCGCGATCTTGAAGGCCTCAGGCGCCAGAGTGGCCTCAGGCGCAAGAGTGGCAGAGTTCAGCTGGTGGGTTAGGTCTCTTCTGGCCGAACCTCCAGGCATGGGAACAGTCCTTGGGTCCCCCTCAGACTCAGGAAGGCAGCTGTGAGTGGGGTTGCACAAGATAGCGGCTTCGGTGGAGTGAGTATGCATTGTAGTGCCATTTGTAAGGGATTATTGCACGTCACCGCAACTAAGTAGCAGTGGCGGTGCGTGCATAGAGGGCGCAGGAGCGCCGCCCCCCCTCTCCTGCACCGCTCTATCACCAATAGATAGATTCATGCATTGCATGAATCTATCTATTGTCACCGCTGCCGCCCCCTATTCAGGTGTCCGGCCCCTTGTCGGGCGCCGGGCATCTGAATTACAGCGGGGGGTGTTTCTGGAAGCGCCCTATTAGAGCTGTAAAGCTCTAATAGGGGACCATAATTAGAGCGGTGTGCTCTAATAGGCTTCCATAAGTGTAAACAGCGGGCGCACTGCTGTGCGTTCGCTGATTACACAGTATTGTGTTAGAGAAGCAAATACATCGCTTCCCTAACACAGACCCGCCTCTCAGCCAATCAGGTTGCCGGGTTTACCTGTCACCTGATTGGCTGAAGTCACAGGCGCTGTGATTGGACGCTAGGCGTCCAATCATAGCAGAAGATAGGAGCGTGGGATAAGATATCGGAAGATGAGGGGACACCGCGCGCTGCACACCGAGACAAGGTAAGTGCAGAGGGCAGGCAGGGGGCACAGTGGCAGCACTTGAGGGGCACAGTGGCAGCACTTGAGGGGCACAATGGCAGCACTTGAGGGGCACAATGGCAGCACTTGAGGGGCACAGTGGCAGCACTTGAGGGGCACAATGGCAGCACTTGAGGGGCACAGTGGCAGCACTTGAGGGGCACAATGGCAGCACTTGAGGGGCACAATGGCAGCACTTGGGGCACAGTGGCAGCACTTGGGGCACAGTGGCAGAACTTGGGGCACAGTGGCAGCACTTGGGGCACAGTGGCAGCACTTGGGGCACAATGGCAGCACTTGGGGCACAGTGGCAGCACTTGGGGCACAGTGGCAGCACTTGGGGCACAGTGGCAGCGTTTGATGGGCACAGTGGCAGCGTTTGATGGGCACAGTGGCACCGTTTGATGGCACAGTAAGAGTGTTTGTTTGTGCCCCCCCCAAAAAATTTTGAGCACCAGCCGCCACTGCTAAGTAGTGTGAAACCAACCTAAATCATTCACAATATAAATGAAAGTATTTTAAACCAAATTATATTTTTTTGCTGTGTGATATTCATTTCTAAGATCTTTGCGCACTTAACCTTAGAAACGTGTAAATAATGCCCCTGTGACCTGTTTTTTGTCAGAAATAAAATGTAGCCCTCATACTTATAAACTGGAAGTGCCAATTCTGCCACCAGGTCGCCTTCACTTAATACTCTGGTTGACCTTATTAGTATCCAGTTTGTTCCAAAAGAACAGCAGAAAGTTTTCCAAGCCTCTCATTTGTTTTATGTCAACAACAATTGGCTTTAGAACAAAGACAATGCAGGGTAAGGTCAGTTTTGTACATTTCAAATTAGAGATTGTGACCTTTGAGGCTCTAGGCTTAGTACCGAGCAAAGTAAAGCTGATGAGGAACAGTACTTTCTGAATAGACCCTGACACAAACACAGACCTGTATAAGAATACAGAAATCTGTATTTTAATGCAGCTGTTGAGAAGAGTTATCTTAAAGTTTTTATTTATAGCCCTGACAAATGTATCATTAATAGTAATACCTTAGTAAAAGACGAAATGTAATGTATAGTTAATTTCAAGCTTGTAATGAAGAATGCCAACCTAAAAAAACTCTGCTTATCACTGCTCTTTCCATATGGTATAAGTGCCACCTTCATATAGCAAATGGACTGCTGGCATTGACAAATTGTTCTGATAATGACTTACAGTAAGTCCATGTTATATACTTGGACAGTGTGCTTCATCAAAGCTAAAGGAAAAATCTACCCTGTGTATCATCTCCCATAATTAGCCTCCACTGTGGACTTTCCAACTCAACTGCAATTCATACATTTTATCCCTATAGACCTCACCCCTCTCTGGCCAATTTATTTTTTCTGACAAGTCTCTCTTCCCTCTGAATATGCCCTTGTGTTTTTTTTTTTTTACCCCACGATATCACAGGGTCCACCAAGGTCTTCAATAAGCTGGATTTAAGAGGAAGGATCCCTGAGGGTGTCTTATGTTATTTTCACCAGAAATAGGGTGCTCCTTTGGACTTCATGACCAGGAGTGATGGAATTGTAGGGCTGGAGTATCAGAGTTGCAGCCCTAGGTTGCTTAGATTGATATTGCTCAAGTACAGCAGCGGCAGGTCAATTAGGGGCGCAGGGGCGCCGCCTCCCTAGTTTGCATGCAGGGATGCATGCAGGGCGCTGGACTCATAGCTTGCTGAGTGAAAATAGTATAAGGGATAATGGCGCTCCCTGATAAAGGAAAAAGTGTATAGATGCACTGAAACCCAACACACCCAGTGCAAATAATTTGAAAAGATATAAAAATATATAGAACACAGTATTAAGTTGTCAGCATTGGCTACTCAGATGGTTGAACACTCCAAGCCATACATGGCCAACCAATATGGGAACACCCAATAATAGGTGTACCACCAAACGGCACCCAAAAGCCTATGTGGTCAACAGTACAATCTGTGTGAAAACCTATTTAAACCAAACTCTATAGAATTTGTGCATTCAGACATACAATAAATACATCAATAGTGAAAATATATATTATTCATTGAGTCCATCAACTTGCGTATAGAGAAAATTAAGTGAAAAAATGTATATATAAATAATACATGAAAAAAACCCTGTATAAAAGTCCTCCAGGGGTACGTGATCCAATAGAATGGACATAAAAAGATATAAAAAGATAAGGAAAAAATATATATATATGTGCAAAGTTCAATATTTAGTGACTGTGGTGACTTCGCTGCTGCAGATCAGGTGACTTCGTGTTGCCCCATATGGTCCCACACGCACCGGATAATACCACCCCTGCAGGGGTAACAGGCACAAATGGAGATCCCTAATGGAGACTCAAATGATTCGTTCCACAACCGCTTATTCATAAGTCCTTCAGGTTATAGTCCATATAAAAGGATTATAGCAACGTGATAGGTTGTGTAACCATACAATGTCCATCCACAAATGGAAGCCTCCACAAGGGGATTAGAAGCAAATCCAGTAGGAGCTCCAGAGTATAAAAGAGAAGAGAGGCGCCTTTAAAGCTCCATACACACTATCAGTTTTTCTGCTGAGTTTTTCCTTCAGATTTACCAAAACCATATAATATGAGGTCAAACCTTAGGAGTTTCAATTTGTATGCAATCAGGCAGGCCCTTGCACTACATGGTTTTGCACCTCCGGCTCTTTCTGCTGTCAGCCTGCAATCGTGACCGGGAAGACTACTCTGTAGTAGAGCGATATGGAAGCGAGGCTTGAGCGCTCATGGAGTGCAGCGTGGAAGGGATGGCATTGATGGTGGTGAGGAGGACGGTCTATGTGGACAGCTTTACCCTGGATGCCTGCATACTTAGATGGGCTTGTTTTAATCATCAATTATGTGAGTTACTAAATGTTGTACCTTCATTAAATGTAAGCTTAGAGGCACCTCTCTTCTCTTTTATACTCTGTAGCTACTGCTGGATTTTGCTGGGCCCAGCCCTTCCTTCTCTAAACTAGCTGTTCAGCTGTCGGCTAATTGCCAGCTCCCATCTCTCTCCACAGTTACTCAGCTGTTGATGATATCCTGCTCGTCAGTCCTGCCTACTTAAGCCGTCCAGTCCAGAGGATCTCTGCTTTCGCTTTGGTCAACATCACAAGAAACATCTCCTGCGTTCCTGTTTAAAGACTTGCTTTGCTGACATCCCTTCTGGCTCCAGATCTTGCTTGCTGTTCCACTACATTGAACCCTGACTTCTGGCTTGGCTGACTATCCGTTCCGTTTACTGAACTTTGGCTATGTTTTGACTACGTTTGTTCTTTTTACTTTTATTATTAAACAAGTGTGATTTAACTGTACTTCTGTCTCAGTCTGATTTCATGGTTTCTGACACACATTGCTATAATCTTTTATATGGACTATAAACTGAAGTACTTATGAATAAATTGTTGTGGAACCGCCGCCGATGACTCCTGAGGCGACTGGCAATTTTCTCCTCACGGAACCCCCTTTATATAGGGGTCTCTCAGGCTTCTAGAAACTTCCAAGCCCTACTCTATGGGTTTTGAGGCTCCCCCATTTAACTGTTTCTCCCTGACCTACTTATTTCTAGAGCAGGCTTTCTCAACCTTTTAACTCTAGAGGAACCCCAAAAATTATTTTCATGTCTCGAGGAACCCTTACTAAAACCAAATCATCAAGGCTCAGTAGGAACAATGCTCCTTATATTAGTGGTCAATAGGAAGAAGGTCCCCCTTAAAGTGGTGTTTAGAACGCCAACCTTAAAGACAGCTAAAAATATATTTGGTGTCATGCCGCTGGCTTTGCTAAGTGCTGCTGAACCTTGAACTCTGTAGGCATCATCAAATAGGTGGTTCATCGGCCACAGCTCAAGGAACCCCTAGCAACCTCTGGAGGAACCCTGGTTTACAATGGCTGTTCTAGAGTCTTGAAACCCATTAAATGCCACAGTCCCATTAGAAAAGGGGCCGGGGGAACTTGAAACCCCCTAACCCTTTTCCTTTTAATTACGCCCAGAAGATGACACTGACTATCAAAAGAAATAAGTCTGCTCCTTAGCGCCACCTAGTGGCCATAATGCAGTATTTTCTGCATTTACACTCGAATTCAAGAGACTATAGCTTGAGAAATATTACATTTTGTTTCATTCGCCCCTTAACAAATTTACATGAAGTTACACATTTTTTTTATAAATACTCTTCTCAGTGTATCTTGTACTAGATTGTGCTTAGGGATCATGTTTTTACAAGCTGCTCTGACATTACAAGCCACATTAAGGGGATCAGTAAACCAAATCCTTCCTGAAGCGAAAAGGAACTTATTCCTCTTATCTACACTAGGACATCTAATTGTTACTGCCATTCTCCTGGAGATGGTTTCATTTTCTGTAGGCTTTTGTAGGCATGCAAACAGGCCAAATGCTCCATTCATCTGTTAAGGCTGTTCCAGTGACTAACTGAAAAAAAGACTACACACTTCCCTAAGACATCTCAGCTCGTCCGCTGACACAATCTCTCAGCAGCTACCTGAATATAATGCCACTAATTGTGAAGCGATGACAACTCGTGCAAAGCCGTGTGACAGCAAAAAAAAGGAGATATAAAAAGAGAAGAACCTGCTGCAATAGTCATGAGGCTCTCCGCCTATTCTTTCTATAATACACCCAACGTTACAGAGGTTAAGTGTACTTCTTTTTATTGTGCTGTCACATAACATAACCTTAAGATCCGAAAGCTCAGACCTATTATTTGCTTATATTTCTACCCACGTGCCTCTCTGTTCTGGCAGCAATAGCCATAGTTGTATTCAATACTGCAGCAAAAAGTAACACATCTAAGTACATTTTAAGGTGTGGACTAAGGTGCTTTTAACATCTCATATCGACTGTACTATCGCAGCAATTGGGCCAACAAAAATTAAAAAAATAAACATAGGCAAAATTCGACAACAGGGAGTCTCCACTTAATATTTGCTCACATTTCTACCCAAAATATACTTTTCATTCATGTTTGCTCACCCTAATTTTATTCTATAACAGCACTTTTGCTAAGTGCATATTTCTTAGATGTGGACTAAGGTGCATTTAACATCTGCCATTTACCGTCATAGCAATTGGGATGGCAGTAAAAAAAAAAAAAAAAAAAAAAATGATCCGTGTAAACCCAGTTTAGGAATGTTATGGAAGATTGGATTTCAAGTCTGTTATGCCTTTTTACTCTCTGGATTAAGCAAAGCTTCTCAGATCTGATTTCACAATGTTCAGTTTTTTGTGTGTTTTATGCATTTTTCTTTCTTTTAACTCACACTTTTTAATTTCGCCCCCATCCTCCCACTTTTTCTAAAATGTATTTGCTTAAGGTGTTAACAACTTGTTAAACATGCAGAGTTAGAATCTAACCCTTGCTCCAACTGATTCTGGTTAAAAAAAATAAAATAAAAAAATATATGATATACTGTATATATCTATATACCGTATTTATCAGTGTATAACATGCACCCCAATTTTAGAAGGGAAGTTTAAGGAAAAAAACATGCTTTTTAAATAAAGAACTTTGAAGCAAAATTAGGGTCACAGCTCATCAATGCATCCTGCACAGTGCCCATCTGCAGCCATTAAATTGCCCATCAATGCACCCTGCTCAGTGCCCATCTGCAGCCAATAATTTGCCCATCAATGCACCCTGCTCAGTGCCCATGTGCAGCCAATAATTAACCCAAGAATGCACCTTGCTCAGTGCCTATATAACATGCACCCCAATTTTAGAAGGGAAGTTTAAGGAAAAAAACATACTTTTTAAATAAAGAACTTTGAAGCAAAATTAGGGTCACAGCTCATCCATGCACCCTGCACAGTGCCCATCTGCAGCCATTAAATTGCCCATCAATGCACCCTGCTCAGTGCCCATCTGCAGCCAATAATTTGTCCATCAATGCACCCTGCTCAGTGCCCATCTGCAGCCAATAATTAACCCATGAATGCACCTTGCTCAGTGCCTATATGCAGCCATTAAATTGCCCATCAATGCACCCTGCTGAATGCCCATCTGCAGCCATTAAATTGCCTATCAATGCACCCTGCTCAGTGCCCATCTGCAGCCTAAAGGCAGAGAGGGTCCACTAAATGATACAGCACCTCATCCCTTAGTATAAGAGTATCAAAGAGAGGGGGATGGTGGAATAGGGATTATAGCGGTGCTAAGATAATACAAGAGAGTTGGGGCGGACTCACAGTTCAAGGCTCGTAATACTCGTTAATTAATAAAACAATTTTTATTACATATAAACAATTATATCAAAACATACAAAGAGAAGAATATATATGTATGAAGAAATATTAGCAATATATATTTTTCTGAAGATAAGACTCAATTCAATAAATCAAGGCAAATGATTGAAATATCACTTACAAAAATTTACAATCAAAGGTATAGAAAACAATACATAGTCAGTGATGAAGTCAAATTATGCACATAAAGTTAGAGGTATAGTTCACATTTAATGTGGGAAAATGACCTAAGGTAGACTGAATTAGTCTTTGTAGACTGTTCCGACATGTTTCGCCATAACAATGGCTTCCTCAGGGTATGTCTACTTTGCGTAATTGGTGTATCTGGTAAGAGAAGTATCATAATAAGTTCCATTCAATACTCAATAAAGGAGGAAGTTAGAGCCATTTAAATAGATAAAGGTCAGTGGAAGGGACAAATATAATTATAGAGTGGAATATCACCAAGTTATCAGCGCAGAGGAAGTGCTGGTGCCCCTCCTTCCCAGGATAGAAAAGGGAAGGGAAGGGTCCCCCTTATAACCATCCCAAACTTACCCTGATCAAGGTGTGGATTAGACTCAGCCGCAACCGTAGGGTAGGGCAGTCATACAGGGTGCCGCAGCTGCCTAGTAGAAGGCGGTAATCCCCAGATTGAACATTTGGTATGTTAGCTAGTTAAAAAAGGATAAATCAAAAAGTAAACGGATAATAGGAAGCAATTTAAATAGTGTTGTGAGTCCATGAAAAATTAGTTCACGGACGTAACGCCATACACTACATAAGGGACAATGTCTCAAATAGTTACTTACTTTCATTAATTTTGAAGAGTGATTAGAAAAATTAGAGAAGAACCAGAGGTTATGGAAAGGCAACCAAAGTTAAAAACAGGAGGCACCTGAAGAGATAGTAAATAGGCAGGGAATTACATAATTGAACATGGTGATGGTTAAGGGTGGGGGAGGAGGAGGGTATAAGGTTAGGTAAAGTTGCAGAGATCAAATACCTGTTTTTTAAAGTGTGAGGTACGAAGCACCGTTCTGTTTGAAAAGTGCAATTTGTGAGCACCCTTGAAGCAAGGGGGAAAAGGGGGAGAACGTCCGATCGGTCAAAAGTCTGCAAAGGGCTAAAGAAAAAATACATTCAAATAGCCCTGGTAAGTATCAAGTAGATTAAGAAGGATATCCAAAGAGAGATAAAAGAGAAATTTGGTTGCTTACTTGAGTACGAGCAGATGTATTGCGTCAGGTGCCTCCAGAGTCCTGTGATGGACTGATATGGTAAGCTGGTTTAAATACCGCCTTCCAGATCGAGGCAGCGTGGATCCGCCCCTCGATCAGCGGACATAGAGGCCTATGCGCATGCGCACAGCGCGTCATGGCCGGGAGCCTACAGTTCCCATAGTTCCCGGCAATGGGCGCGCAGCGGGCGTGATGACGTCATCGCCGTAAAACGGCGAGTGAATGGCAAAGGCTAGCGGTGGGCGGGCTGGGAAGGCCCGCCCTCGGGTGTCCATACTAGGCAGCTGGGCTGTCCCAAAGCGTGACAAGTCCGCCCCGTGGGCGGCGGCCGAGTCCATACACCGAAGTGATGGTAGGAGGGCACATAGAAGGGGAGGGAAGGGGGAGAAAGGAAGGGGACTGAGATGGAAATAAGCCAGTAAAGGCTGTATAGTAGCGACATTCCTATGGGCTGAAAAGATTGGGGGCATTCTCACCGGCAGTAAATCCCAAATTGATCAATACCAAGTACAATGGAAGTTGAGCATATTTTGATCATAACTAAACAAGTACTTTAGCTGATTATGTCTGTACAACATGACAGATTTGTACAGGGGTATGAGAAAAAGTCAGACAGATCAAGCCAAAATGAAATTGGTCAGGCGTCCATTCCAGAGATCAGGGGCAATTTGATAAAAGAATGTGTGTACAGTCAGAATACATTACCCATACAGTATGTTTGGAAGGGTTTCAGGATAGTTTCTATGCGTAATATAGGGCATAGTATATCAGTTAGACGTAAGCAATAAAACAGACAATTTACATAGAAAAATACCTACAGACAAGGAGGAGCAGGCTTTGGCGCATGATGGCGGAGAGATCACCGGGCGAGACCTCAGGAAGGGAGGAAGCCAGTTGTGACCGTGGGAGATAATTTAAAATTGAAATAATAAAGAAAAAAATGGTTATTAAAGGAAGGATTTGAAGCTGATATACTCATTCATACCTGGGTATCTGGTGGCATCTAGGGTGTATATCCACCTAGTTTCAAGTTGGAGGAGTCGGTTGTCAATGTCCCCTCCGCGTACATTGAGGGGTAAATGTTCCAGAGCCGAGAATAACACTGTAGTAGGATCAAAGTTATGTTTCAGAGCTACATGGCGATTAATCGCAGTTGAAATTTTCTTTTTAAATAGAGGTTTTATATGGTCCTGTATGCGAATCGAGAAAGCTCTTTTTGTTTTGCCGACATAGAAACATCCACATCGGCAAGTGGCTAAGTAGATAACCCCTACAGTGTTACACATAACCCGATGTTTGGGCTTATGTAAGTTCCCATTGGGTAGTAGAGTGTTAGTGGAATTGGACAGAAACATACATGAGTCACAGTGTCCGCAAGGGAAGGTACCAGATTGGTCCATTTTTTTTGGGTCATCTGGAGCATAGAAATGACTAGAGGTAAGTTTATCGCTAAGGGATGATGGTCGACGGTAAGTAATTTCTGGATAAGTTTTTACATATTGTCCTACTATAGGGTCTGATGATAGTAGGGGCCAGAATGTATTTATAGTGTTCCTAATTTGAGCAGACTGATTGGAGTATTGAGTGATGAGACGTACAGGTTGATTGTGTTGAAGATTTTTGTCTCTAAAGATAAGTTCTTTTCGTTGCAAGCGTTTAACTCTATTAAATGATTGTTTAAGTAAATTATGGCTGTAGCCTCTGGATTTCAATCTTTGATATAGTTCAAAAGATGCTTGGTGAAAGTCTTTATCATTAGTACAATTTCTTCTTATTCGCAAATATTGGCTGTACGGTATGCTTTTTATAAGGTTTTTAGGATGAGAACTGGATGCATGCAATATGGTATTGCCAGCCGACGCTTTTCTATATAGCGAGGAATATAATTTACCTTCATTGTCAATAGTTATAGTAAGATCAAGGAAAGTAATTTTTTCCTGACTGACCTCCAGAGAGAATTTAAGATTGTATGTATTAATGGATATTTTTTCAAAAAAACGTTGTAGATCTGGGTAAGTGCCAGTCCAGAAGATTAAAATATCATCGATATATCTCATCCAGGAGAGGATGTGCTGAGTATAGCACCTCATCTCCGGGTCCAGAAGAATATCCCTTTCCCACCCCCCCAGATACAGATTGGCGTAGGAAGGGGCACATTTAGTGCCCATTGCTACGCCCTGTATCTGGAGGTAGTGGGAGGATCCAAACGTGAAGTAGTTTCTGGTTAAGATAAACTGAAGCAGAGATATAACAAAATTGTTATAAGGTTGTGCATTGGGACCAAGGCATTTTAGTTGTTTGGCTACAACTTCCACTCCTCTGTCATGAGGTATGGCGTTATAGAGGCATTCAACATCTAATGCAACAAGGTATGAATTTACAGGTAATTGCTGGTTTTCAAGGACACGTAATAGATGAATGGTGTCCTTAATATGTGAGGGGAGTGCAGATACCAATGGGGCAAGATGTTTGTCTACAAGTTCACTGGCTCTTTCTGTGAGCCCTTCACAGCCAGAGACAATGGGTCTGCCTGGGGTTTTTTTTATTGATTTATGAAGTTTGGGAAGAGAGTAAAAAGTTGGGGTTTTAGGGTGAGTTACATGTAGAAATTTCCAAGTATTGGTATCTATGATTCCCTTTTTGGTTGCGTGAAAAATTAAATTTTGATAGTCTAAAATGTAGGACTTGATTCTAGTGGGGCAGATGGGTCTATACCATTCGTGGTTGTCAAGGATGTCATGGCACATATTCATGTAAGCCAGGACATCCATGACAACCACGTTTCCTCCTTTATCGGAGGGTTTGATAACTATATTTCGATTAGACTGAAGGGATTTAAGGGCTCTCTGTTGAATCTTCGTGAGGTTTGACATACCTGATTGATCTAAGTTAAGTTTTTTCAATTCCTTGGTGGTTTGTTCCACAAAAGCCCAAATGGCAGGATTCGTGGTTAGTGAGGGGAAATTTCTAGATTTCGGTTTAAAAGAGGTAGGGCAAGAGAAAATGGGGACCGGACCGGTTGTTTCATTTTGTATATTATCCAAAAGGTCATCGTCAGTTGGGTCAGCTTCATCCAAGAGGGTCATTAAGTCCTCAAGGGCTTGAATTTCTGCTAAAGTTGGAACAGTATTGTCTGTATTAGCCATCTGAGTAGATGTGGTTTTTGAATGATAGATTGTTTTATACAGTAATTTTCTCGCAAAGAGATGAAGATCTTTAACTAGTTGAAAACAATCAAAATCCATGGAAGGGCAAAAGGTGAGGCCCAATTGTAAAACTTGGATCTGGGGTGGTGTTAGGGGAATAGAGGAGAGGTTTACAACATCAAGATTCGTTGCTGAAATCAGTTCTTTGGTGGACTGAGGGATTATGTCGGTATTAGGGGTGGGTCTTGGTTCTGGCCTAAAAAAATAGGTGCCAGTTTCAGTTCCTGGGAGGGTATGGGGAACATGGTCGGTAAACACGGTTCGCTGGCTCTTCTTATGGGTGATGCCAGTGCGGGAGTTGAGAAGTTGGAAGAGTCCAACGTGCACATTTGTGTAGTTGGAGGGGGTATATTTGAAGAAGAAGATTGATTTTTGGGATAGGGGGTAGAGATGTTCGAAGTTTTTGGGCGAGTACTAGGGGGTCTAGTTAGTATGCTCGTATTTAGAGCTCGTTTAATTAGCTCTGTAGATGAGATGTGTTGATCATTCTTTCGTTTTTTTGTAATGGGATCCTGGGAAAGTTCATGGTAGGTTGTACTGGAACTAAAGGAGTTAGATGAAGTGCTGGGTGGGTCAGTATTATTTTTGGCTGGTTGGAAGTGGGATGATTTAGTTGGTGCTCTGGGAAAAGTAGGATTGTCCCATTTGTAGGCGTAGCCATTTTGGTGGGCAGATCTATCTCTTAGGAATTTATTTTCTTTATTACTGATAATGTTTAAGGTATATTCCTCAATGTGTGCCCGTAAGTTTTTGTCCTTTAGGGCAAAACGGGGGGACGATAGACATAAAATATGATTTTCATACCAGTCAAATCTGTCATGTTGCACAGACATAATCAGCTAAAGTACTTGTTTAGTTATGATCAAAATATGCTCAACTTCCATTGTACTTGGTATTGATCAATTTGGGATTTACTGCCGGTGAGAATGCCCCCAATCTTTTCAGCCCATAGGAATGTCGCTACTATACAGCCTTTACTGGCTTATTTCCATCTCAGTCCCCTTCCTTTCTCCCCCTTCCCTCCCCTTCTATGTGCCCTCCTACCATCACTTCGGTGTATGGACTCGGCCGCCGCCCACGGGGCGGACTTGTCACGCTTTGGGACAGCCCAGCTGCCTAGTATGGACACCCGAGGGCGGGCCTTCCCAGCCCGCCCACCGCTAGCCTTTGCCATTCACTCGCCGTTTTACGGCGATGACGTCATCACGCCCGCTGCGCGCCCATTGCCGGGAACTATGGGAACTGTAGGCTCCCGGCCATGACGCGCTGTGCGCATGCGCATAGGCCTCTATGTCCGCTGATCGAGGGGCGGATCCACGCTGCCTCGATCTGGAAGGCGGTATTTAAACCAGCTTACCATATCAGTCCATCACAGGACTCTGGAGGCACCTGACGCAATACATCTGCTCGTACTCAAGTAAGCAACCAAATTTCTCTTTTATCTCTCTTTGGATATCCTTCTTAATCTACTTGATACTTACCAGGGCTATTTGAATGTATTTTTTCTTTAGCCCTTTGCAGACTTTTGACCGATCGGACGTTCTCCCCCTTTTCCCCCTTGCTTCAAGGGTACTCACAAATTGCACTTTTCAAACAGAACGGTGCTTCGTACCTCACACTTTAAAAAACAGGTATTTGATCTCTGCAACTTTACCTAACCTTATACCCTCCTCCTCCCCCACCCTTAACCATCACCATGTTCAATTATGTAATTCCCTGCCTATTTACTATCTCTTCAGGTGCCTCCTGTTTTTAACTTTGGTTACCTTTCCATAACCTCTGGTTCTTCTCTAATTTTTCTAATCACTCTTCAAAATTAATGAAAGTAAGTAACTATTTGAGACATTGTCCCTTATGTAGTGTATGGCGTTACGTCCGTGAACTAATTTTTCATGGACTCACAACACTATTTAAATTGCTTCCTATTATCCGTTTACTTTTTGATTTATCCTTTTTTAACTAGCTAACATACCAATTGTTCAATCTGGGGATTACCGCCTTCTACTAGGCAGCTGCGGCACCCTGTATGACTGCCCTACCCTACGGTTGCGGCTGAGTCTAATCCACACCTTGATCAGGGTAAGTTTGGGATGGTCTATAAGGGGGACCCTTCCCTTCCCTTTTCTATCCTGGGAAGGAGGGGCACCAGCACTTCCTCTGCGCTGATAACTTGGTGATATTCCACTCTATAATTATATTTGTCCCTTCCACTGACCTTTATCTATTTAAATGGCTCTAACTTCCTCCTTTATTGAGTATTGAATGGAACTTATTATGATACTTCTTTTACCAGATACACCAATTACGCAAAGTAGACATACCCTGAGGAAGCCATTGTTATGGCGAAACATGTCGGAACAGTCTACAAAGACTAATTCAGTCTACCTTAGGTCATTTTCCCACATTAAATGTGAACTATACCTCTAACTTTATGTGCATAATTTGACTTCATCACTGACTATGTATTGTTTTCTATACCTTTGATTGTAAATTTTTGTAAGTGATATTTCAATCATTTTGCCCTGATTTATTGAATTGAGTCTTATCTTCAGAAAAATATATATTGCTAATATTTCTTCATACATATATATTCTTCTCTTTGTATGTTTTGATATAATTGTTTATATGTAATAAAAATTGTTTTATTAATTAACGAGTATTACGAGCCTTGAACTGTGAGTCCGCCCCAACTCTCTTGTATTATCTTAGCACCGCTATAATCCCTATTCCACCATCCCCCTCTCTTTGATACTCTTATACTAAGGGATGAGGTGCTGTATCATTTAGTGGACCCTCTCTGCCTTTTTGTACATTACTTTCTGTCCCAGGTGTTTCAATACACCAAATCCTGACAGATGGTCCTCAAATAATTCCATCACATTTGAATCATTCTAGCCTCGGGGGACACACACAGTTCACTGCTCTTCTTACAAAATACCTATTTTAGGTTAAAAAAATTAAAAATACTTTATAATGAACTGCTATTCAATTGCTTATTAATTTGATATTGAAAATTTGTTTATCATTGAGAGCTTTAAAACGCTTTGGCGCATGATGGTTGACCTCACCGGGGAGGCATGGAAGGGATTGATGACCAAAATACAACAGTCTCAGAACACTACCAACATTTCTGATGCTGATCTTGATCGTGACTTTATGCGACTCCAGCGTCTTTTGGAAAAAAAGGTACGAATATATTGGCATAAAACGTACTTTGAAAAATATGTTGAATATAAAATTGTCCCATGGGGATTACGAATTCAAATCTTCCCTAACGTGAAAAAAGTCAATGATGTTCTCAAATCCTCTTGGGAATTCAATCTTCAAACTTGTTCATTTGGTATGATATCCATACTATGTAAACAATACGAATGTGAACTTGATCAACTCGATACCTCGGTCTCTGACTGGTATGAAAATCATATTTTATGTCTATCGTCCCCCCGTTTTGCCCTAAAGGACAAAAACTTACGGGCACACATTGAGGAATATACCTTAAACATTATCAGTAATAAAGAAAATAAATTCCTAAGAGATAGATCTGCCCACCAAAATGGCTACGCCTACAAATGGGACAATCCTACTTTTCCCAGAGCACCAACTAAATCATCCCACTTCCAACCAGCCAAAAATAATACTGACCCACCCAGCACTTCATCTAACTCCTTTAGTTCCAGTACAACCTACCATGAACTTTCCCAGGATCCCATTACAAAAAAACGAAAGAATGATCAACATATCTCATCTACAGAGCTAATTAAACGAGCTCTAAATACGAGCATACTAACTAGACCCCCTAGTACTCGCCCAAAAACTTCGAACATCTCTACCCCCTATCCCAAAAATCAATCTTCTTCTTAAAATATACCCCCTCCAACTACACAAATGTGCACGTTGGACTCTTCCAACTTCTCAACTCCCGCACTGGCATCACCCATAAGAAGAGCCAGCGAACCGTGTTTACCGACCATGTTCCCCATACCCTCCCAGGAACTGAAACTGGCACCTATTTTTTTAGGCCAGAACCAAGACCCACCCCTAACACCGACATAATCCCTCAGTCCACCAAAGAACTGATTTCAGCAACGAATCTTGATGTTGTAAACCTCTCCTCTATTCCCCTAACACCACCCCAGATCCAAGTTTTACAATTGGGCCTCACCTTTTGCCCTTCCATGGATTTTGATTGTTTTCAACTAGTTAAAGATCTTCATCTCTTTGCGAGAAAATTACTGTATAAAACAATCTATCATTCAAAAACCACATCTACTCAGATGGCTAATACAGACAATACTGTTCCAACTTTAGCAGAAATTCAAGCCCTTGAGGACTTAATGACCCTCTTGGATGAAGCTGACCCAACTGACGATGACCTTTTGGATAATATACAAAATGAAACAACCGGTCCGGTCCCCATTTTCTCTTGCCCTACCTCTTTTAAACCGAAATCTAGAAATTTCCCCTCACTAACCACGAATCCTGCCATTTGGGCTTTTGTGGAACAAACCACCAAGGAATTGAAAAAACTTAACTTAGATCAATCAGGTATGTCAAACCTCACGAAGATTCAACAGAGAGCCCTTAAATCCCTTCAGTCTAATCGAAATATAGTTATCAAACCCTCCGATAAAGGAGGAAACGTGGTTGTCATGGATGTCCTGGCTTACATGAATATGTGCCATGACATCCTTGACAACCACGAATGGTATAGACCCATCTGCCCCACTAGAATCAAGTCCTACATTTTAGACTATCAAAATTTAATTTTTCACGCAACCAAAAAGGGAATCATAGATACCAATACTTGGAAATTTCTACATGTAACTCACCCTAAAACCCCAACTTTTTACTCTCTTCCCAAACTTCATAAATCAATAAAAAAAACCCCAGGCAGACCCATTGTCTCTGGCTGTGAAGGGCTCACAGAAAGAGCCAGTGAACTTGTAGACAAACATCTTGCCCCATTGGTATCTGCACTCCCCTCACATATTAAGGACACCATTCATCTATTACGTGTCCTTGAAAACCAGCAATTACCTGTAAATTCATACCTTGTTGCATTAGATGTTGAATGCCTCTATAACGCCATACCTCATGACAGAGGAGTGGAAGTTGTAGCCAAACAACTAAAATGCCTTGGTCCCAATGCACAACCTTATAACAATTTTGTTATATCTCTGCTTCAGTTTATCTTAACCAGAAACTACTTCACGTTTGGATCCTCCCACTACCTCCAGATACAGGGCGTAGCAATGGGCACTAAATGTGCCCCTTCCTACGCCAATCTGTATCTGGGGGGGTGGGAAAGGGATATTCTTCTGGACCCGGAGATGAGGTGCTATACTCAGCACATCCTCTCCTGGATGAGATATATCGATGATATTTTAATCTTCTGGACTGGCACTTACCCAGATCTACAACGGTTTTTTTGAAAAAATATCCATTAATACATACAATCTTAAATTCTCTCTGGAGGTCAGTCAGGAAAAAATTACTTTCCTTGATCTTACTATAACTATTGACAATGAAGGTAAACTATATTCCTCGCTATATAGAAAAGCGTCGGCTGGCAATACCATATTGCATGCATCCAGTTCTCATCCTAAAAACCTTATAAAAAGCATACCGTACAGCCAATATTTGCGAATAAGAAGAAATTGTACTAATGATAAAGACTTTCACCAAGCATCTTTTGAACTATATCAAAGATTGAAATCCAGAGGCTACAGCCATAATTTACTTAAACAATCATTTAATAGAGTTAAACGCTTGCAACGAAAAGAACTTATCTTTAGAGACAAAAATCTTCAACACAATCAACCTGTACGTCTCATCACTCAATACTCCAATCAGTCTGCTCAAATTAGGAACACTATAAATACATTCTGGCCCCTACTATCATCAGACCCTATAGTAGGACAATATGTAAAAACTTATCCAGAAATTACTTACCGTCGACCATCATCCCTTAGCGATAAACTTACCTCTAGTCACTTCTATGCTCCAGATGACCCAAAAAAAATGGACCAATCTGGTACCTTCCCTTGCGGACACTGTGACTCATGTATGTTTCTGTCCAATTCCACTAACACTCTACTACCCAATGGGAACTTACATAAGCCCAAACATCGGGTTATGTGTAACACTGTAGGGGTTATCTACTTAGCCACTTGCCGATGTGGATGTTTCTATGTCGGCAAAACAAAAAGAGCTTTCTCGATTCGCATACAGGACCATATAAAACCTCTATTTAAAAAGAAAATTTCAACTGCGATTAATCGCCATGTAGCTCTGAAACATAACTTTGATCCTACTACAGTGTTATTCTCGGCTCTGGAACATTTACCCCTCAATGTACGCGGAGGGGACATTGACAACCGACTCCTCCAACTTGAAACTAGGTGGATATACACCCTAGATGCCACCAGATACCCAGGTATGAATGAGTATATCAGCTTCAAATCCTTCCTTTAACAACCATTTTTTTCTTTATTATTTCAATTTTAAATTATCTCCCACGGTCACAACTGGCTTCCTCCCTTCCTGAGGTCTCGCCCGGTGATCTCTCCGCCATCATGCGCCAAAGCCTGCTCCTCTTAGTCTGTAGGTATTTTTCTATGTAAATTGTCTGTTTTATTGCTTACGTCTAACTGATATACTATGCCCTATATTACGCATAGAAACTATCCTGAAACCCTTCCAAACATACTGTACGGGTAATGTATTCTGACTGTACACACATTCTTTTATCAAATTGCCCCTGATCTCTGGAATGGACGCCTGACCAATTTCATTTTGGCTTGTTCTGTCTGACTTTTTCTCATACCCCTGTACAAATCTGTCATGTTGCACAGACATAATCAGCTAAAGTACTTGTCTAGTTATGATCAAAATATACTCAACTTCCATTGTACTTGGTATTGATCAATTTGGGATTTACTGCCGGTGAGAATGCCCCCAATCTTTTCAGCCCATAGGAATGTCGCTACTATACAGCCTTTACTGGCTTATTTCCATCTCAGTCCCCTTCCTTTCTCCCCCTTCCCTCCCCTTCTATGTGCCCTCCTACCATCACTTCGGTGTATGGACTCGGCCGCCGCCCACGGGGCGGACTTGTCACGCTTTGGGACAGCCCAGCTGCCTAGTATGGACACCCGAGGGCGGGCCTTCCCAGCCCGCCCACCGCTAGCCTTTGCCATTCACTCGCCGTTTTACGGCGATGACGTCATCACGCCCGCTGCGCGCCCATTGCCGGGAACTATGGGAACTGTAGGCTCCCGGCCATGACGCGCTGTGCGCATGCGCATAGGCCTCTATGTCCGCTGATCGAGGGGCGGATCCACGCTGCCTCGATCTGGAAGGCGGTATTTAAACCAGCTTACCATATCAGTCCATCACAGGACTCTGGAGGCACCTGACGCAATACATCTGCTCGTACTCAAGTAAGCAACCAAATTTCTCTTTTATCTCTCTTTGGATATCCTTCTTAATCTACTTGATACTTACCAGGGCTATTTGAATGTATTTTTTCTTTAGCCCTTTGCAGACTTTTGACCGATCGGACGTTCTCCCCCTTTTCCCCCTTGCTTCAAGGGTACTCACAAATTGCACTTTTCAAACAGAACGGTGCTTCGTACCTCACACTTTAAAAAACAGGTATTTGATCTCTGCAACTTTACCTAACCTTATACCCTCCTCCTCCCCCACCCTTAACCATCACCATGTTCAATTATGTAATTCCCTGCCTATTTACTATCTCTTCAGGTGCCTCCTGTTTTTAACTTTGGTTGCCTTTCCATAACCTCTGGTTCTTCTCTAATTTTTCTAATCACTCTTCAAAATTAATGAAAGTAAGTAACTATTTGAGACATTGTCCCTTATGTAGTGTATGGCGTTACGTCCGTGAACTAATTTTTCATGGACTCACAACACTATTTAAATTGCTTCCTATTATCCGTTTACTTTTTGATTTATCCTTTTTTAACTAGCTAACATACCAATTGTTCAATCTGGGGATTACCGCCTTCTACTAGGCAGCTGCGGCACCCTGTATGACTGCCCTACCCTACGGTTGCGGCTGAGTCTAATCCACACCTTGATCAGGGTAAGTTTGGGATGGTCTATAAGGGGGACCCTTCCCTTCCCTTTTCTATCCTGGGAAGGAGGGGCACCAGCACTTCCTCTGCGCTGATAACTTGGTGATATTCCACTCTATAATTATATTTGTCCCTTCCACTGACCTTTATCTATTTAAATGGCTCTAACTTCCTCCTTTATTGAGTATTGAATGGAACTTATTATGATACTTCTCTTACCAGATACACCAATTACGCAAAGTAGACATACCCTGAGGAAGCCATTGTTATGGCGAAACATGTCGGAACAGTCTACAAAGACTAATTCAGTCTACCTTAGGTCATTTTCCCACATTAAATGTGAACTATACCTCTAACTTTATGTGCATAATTTGACTTCATCACTGACTATGTATTGTTTTCTATACCTTTGATTGTAAATTTTTGTAAGTGATATTTCAATCATTTTGCCCTGATTTATTGAATTGAGTCTTATCTTCAGAAAAATATATATTGCTAATATTTCTTCATACATATATATTCTTCTCTTTGTATGTTTTGATATAATTGTTTATATGTAATAAAAATTGTTTTATTAATTAACGAGTATTACGAGCCTTGAACTGTGAGTCCGCCCCAACTCTCATGTATTATCTTAGCACCGCTATAATCCCTATTCCACCATCCCCCTCTCTTTGATACGTTTATTTTAAACAGATATGAAAGAGAGAGTGAGCGAAGCTGACTCTATCTTTTATATACAAGTAGTCCAGAGCCGTGAGTAATTGGCATCCAATAGGACAATATTCATTGTGCAAACGAGTTGACCAGGTGGGGAAAGGTATCTACTACCTAATATAATAATAATATTTCTCTCTCTCTTATTATATTAGGTAGTAGTACAAACCAGCTGACCAAACCAAACTCTCTCCTGCTTAAAATTAAAGTTCCTCAATTCATGCAATGGTAACTCCATCCCTTGTAAATTGTGTGCAAAATCCACCACCAGATAATAGGATTTACTTCTTACAAACTTCTCATGATCCCCAGTTATAGAGGATCAAACAACGCTATTGGCTTAAACACAGCCTGGATCTCACTCGAAGTGTATGCGTGCAGCTGTCCTCAAGACACCTCTCATTGGCTCAGGCGAGTGGATGGATGGATGTGGTATATAAAAAATATAAAGGCTCCATATAGTGTAAAGCCTTTTATGTTTTATTTAAAATGGACAAAGTATTGCACTTACAATTAACAGCATTAGTATAAGCCTTAAGTCTGATGTGCCGACTGGCGCACAGACAGACCCGTCCTTCCGGGATACGAAATGAAAACATGAGGTGACGTCAGCATGTTGCTCTGTCCTACGCGTTTCCTCATAGATGACGTTGTCCAGGGGCATGGACGCGTAGGGCGGAGCAACACGCTGATGTCACCTCGTGTTTTCATTTCGTATCCCGGAAATACGGGTCGGAAATGCGCCAGCCGGCACATCAGACTTAATATTATACTAACGCTGTTAATTGTAAGTGCAATACTGTGTCCATTTTAAATTAAGCATAAAAGGTTTAACACTATATATGGAGCCTTTATATTTTGTATATACCACATCCATCCATCCACTCACCTGAGCCACTGAGAGGTGTCTTGAGGACAGCTGCATGCATATACTGCGAGTGAGATCCAGGCTGTGTTTAAACCACAAGCGTTGTTTGATCCTCTGTAACCGGGGATCATGAGAAGTTGGTAAGAAGTAAATCTGGTGGTGAATTTTGCACACAAGTTACAACGGATTGAGTTATCATTGCATGAATTGAGGCACTTTAATTTTAAGCAGTGGTGGACTTTATATTGAATTTATGTTTTTATGCAAATTTTTAATTACTAATTGCATCTAGTTCTAGCGCGATTCTATTTTTCTTCCAATTTACATTTACTGTGTTTGTGTTATACAGGAGATTGCTGCTTGTGCCAATTGTATTTGATTTTTTAATTCTTTTAGCGCAGTTTTTTTTACACTTTTTCCAGGGATCGGTGTATAACATGCACCCACGATTTCCCCCTGATTTTAAGGGGAGAAAAAGTGCTAATTTTACGCCTATAAATACAGTAAATACAGTAATTAACAGCTAACACTTATTATTATTATTATACAGGATTTATATAGCGCCAACAGTTTGCACAGTGCTTTACAACATGAGGGCAGACAGTACAGTTACAATACAATTCAATACAGGAGGAATCAGAGGGCCCCGCTCGTTAGAGCTTACCATCTAGACATTAGTTACTGATACAAAATTTGTCAACCAACCCCAGAAAAATAAATATCAGTCACTTATAAGTGTTAGCCTTTGGTTTAAAAAAAATATAAGAACAATATATATATATTTGATTCTTTTTTTTTAACCAACAGCAAACACTTATTAGTGACTGATATAAAACTTGCCAACTAGGACTTTTATCCTAGGAAAAAAACCCCACTTAAAGCCAGTCATAAACCCATGCTCTCTTTCCTTCTAAACCCAGCATTTTACCCGGCATGGACATCTCTTCATCTTTTTCGACATGGTCCATCGCAGGTCTGATACAAGCCTACAAATGATAATATAATCCCATTCCCCTCTATGCAAAACTTATAACATACCCTCATCTGAACTTTTCTCCTACATTCATCTATCCTTTTTTGAGCGCACCTGTAAATATGATCCCCACAGGAGAGGCTACTTGTTGGAGCCTGCAAACTCTAGCACCCCGTCTTATGTTGCCAAATGGGAGAGGGACCTCAATCTCACCTTGGACCCCGTCGACCCATATCTGGGAAGCCACCAAGTCTGCCTCACGGATTGTTGTTGCCTTAGAATCTAATTACAAATTCCTCACTCTGTGGTACTTGGACCCCGCCAGGATCTCCAAATTTCAGCCAATATATTTATAGGTACATAATTACGGTACATAGTTGTAAGGTTGAATAAAGACAACGGTCCATCCAGTTCAACCTGTGTAGGGGTGTGTGTGTGTAGGAAAATGATATCCCCCTATATATCCTTCTCATTGTTTTCAGGACTGTACCTCTGCTGGCACTCACCTTCACATTTGGTGGTAATGTTCAGTGGTACAAAAGTTTTGGTTGGATATTTTCGGCTTCCTTTCCTAACTTTTTGGTTCTACAATAGCACCAGACCCCACAGTGGCACTCTTGAATGTAAAGCCAGTGCCACCTACCATTACCCACTGACAGTTCAAATTATGCCTCCGGGTTACAACTGCAGCCAAACAAACAATAGAGGTTGCGTGGGAAACCCCCACCCTTTGCGTTCTGGCAGTCCAAACCAGAGTAACGCAAGCTTTGATCCATGCCAAAATAGAAGCCGTGCTGCTGGACAGAGTATACAAATACAAGAAACTCTGGAGCCTTTTGGCGGAGAACTACTTGCCCTCTAATGTGGGTAATTCACTATTGCATCCATAATTGCCCTTAGGCACACACGCTTCTACTCCCTTTGCACCCTCTAGAGCACCCAGTCCACCCACCTCTGGGATAGACACCCCTTCCCCCACCCCCTTTCTATATTCTCCTCTACTCTCTTTTGCTCTTTCCCTTTCTTTCACATGTCCCGCCTCCATTATGGTTCACCGACACCTTAATATCTACCACTTCCATTCTTCCTTCAGGGTGACACCTACCACATAATTGTCGGCCCTCCCAGCCTATTACTATTTGGGACACCCATGGTCCCCCCTATTCTGCCTTACTCCTAGACTTCGGTATGTTATCATTTCACTTGTTTATATTTCTTTCCTGTCAACGTGTTTTGTTAACTTTGTGATATGGGCACCAGGTGTCTAACGCTTTGGGATAATATAGCTTTTGTTGCGCTCACTTCACAGTGATGTACTGATGTTATGGTTATAGCCACTCTTATCCCTAACTGACTGTCTGTATCGATCTCATTATGATACGTTGTCTAATAGTGATATGTTTCCCTGTATCTTGTCCTTTTCTACTAATAAATAATTTGAACAAATGAAAAAAAAAAAGAAAAACGGTACCAGTCAGTTCTAAGTGTTAGCTTTTTTTTAAAAAAACTTGTGATGAATTTATATATACTGTGTATATTTTTTTCTTTTTTAATTTTATTTTAACCAACAGCTAACACTTATTAGTGATTGGTACACAATTTGTCAGCTAAACATTATATTCCAGAGATAAGTTTTAGTCACTAATAAGCCTTAGCTGCTAATTAAATAAAATGTGTTTTTCTTTTTAGCCAATAGCTACAACTTATTAGTAACTGGTATAAAACCTGTCAGCTAAACCTATTACCCCGGTAAAAACAGTATTAGTCATTAATAAGTGTTAGCTGTTAATTAAAAAAAAATACAAAATGTGTGTGTGTATATATATATAAATATACAGTATATATATATATATATATATATATATATATATATATATATACAGTGGTGTGAAAAAGTGTTTTGCCCCCTTCCTCATTTCCTGTTCCTTTGCATGTTTGTCACACTTAAGTGTTTCGGAACATCAAACCAATTTAAACAATAGTCAAGGACAACACAAGTAAACACAAAATGCAATTTGTAAATGAAGGTGTTTATTATTAAAGGTGAAAAAAAATCCAAACCATCATGGCCCTGTGTGAAAAAATTTTTGCCCCCCCCCCCCCATTGTTAAAACATACTATAACTGTGGTTGTCCACACCTGAGTTCAATTTCTCTAGCCACACCCAGGCCTGATTATTGCCACACCTGTTCACAATCAAGGCATCACTTAAATAGGAGCTGCTTGACACAGTAAGGTCCACCAGAAGATCCTTAAAAGCTACACATCATGCCGAGACCCAAAGAAATTCAGGAACAATTGAGAAAGAAAGTAATTGAGATCTATCAGTCTGGAAAGGGTTATAAAGCCATTTCCAAAGCTTTGGGAATCCAGCGAACCACAGTGAGAGCCATTATCCACAAATGGCGAAGACATTGAACAGTGGTGAACCTTCCCAGGAGTGGCCGGCCGCCCAAAATTACCCCAAGAGCGCAGCGACGACTCATCCAAGAGGTCACAAAAGACCCCACAACAACGTCCAAGGAACTGCAGGCCTCACTTGCCTCAGTTAAGGTCAGCGTTCATGCCTCCACCATCAGGAAAAGACTGGGCAAAAATGGCCTGCATGGCAGAGTTCCAAGGAGAAAACCACTGCTGAGCAAAAAGAACATCAAAGCTCGTCTCAATTTCTCCACAACACATCTTGATGATCCCCAAGACTTTTGGGACAACATTCTGTGGACCGATGAGACAAAAGTGGAACTCTTTGGAAGGTTTGTGTCCAAGTATATCTGGCGTAGAAGGAACACTGCATTTCATAAAAAGAACATTATACCAACAGTAAAATATGGTGGTGGTAGTGTGATGGTCTGGGGCTGTTTTGCTGCTTCAGGACCTGGAAGACTTGCCGTGATAAAAGGAACTATGAATTCTGCTGTCTACCAAGAGATCCTGAAGGAGAATGTCCGACCATCTGTTCGTGTACTCAAGCTGAAACGAACTTGGGTTCTGCAGCAGGACAATGATCCTAAACACACCAGCAAGTCCACCACCGAATGGCTGAAGAAAAACAAAATGAAGACTTTGGAGTGGCCTAGCCAAAGTCCTGACCTGAATCCTATTGAGATGTTGTGGTATGACCTTAAAAAGGCCGTTCATGCTCGAAAACCCTCTAATGTAACTGAATTAGGACAATTCTGCAAAGATGAGTGGGCCAAAATTCCTCCAGGACGCTGTAAAAGCCTCATTGCACGTTATCGCAAACGCTTGGTTGCAGTTGTTGCTGCTAACGGTGGCCCAACCAGTTATTAGGTTTAGGGGGCAATCACTTTTTCACACAGGGCCATGATGGTTTGGATTTTTTTTCACCTTTAATAATAAACACCTTCATTTACAAATTGCATTTTGTGTTTACTTGTGTTGTCCTTGACTATTGTTTAAATTGGTTTGATGTTCCGAAACACTTAAGTGTGACAAACATGCAAAGGAACAGGAAATGAGGAAGGGGGCAAACACTTTTTCACACCACTGTATATTACCAAAGGTATTCAGACTTTTGACAATGTACATGTAATGGCATCCCAGTCTTAGTCCGTAGGGTTCAATATTGAGTTGGCCCACCCTTTGCAGCTATAACAGCTTCAACTCTCTGGGAAGGATGTCCACAAGGTTTAGGAGTGTGTCTATGGGAATGTTTGACCATTCTTACAGAATTGCATTTGTGAGGTCAGGCACTGATGTAGGACTAGAAGGCCTGACTCACAGTTTCCACGCTAATTTATTCCATAGGTGTTCTATCCGGTTGAGGTCAAGACTCTGTGCAGGCCAGTCAAGTTTCTCCACCCCAAACTCGCTCATTCATGGGTTTATGGACCATAATTGTGCACTGGTGTGCAGTCATGATGGAACAGGAAGGGCCCCAAACTGTTCCCACAAGGTTAAGAGCATGAAATTGTCCAAAATGTATTTTTATGTTATCCATAGAGTTCATACACAATGCACCTATAAAAGGTATTTAGCAGGACATAATCCAGCCTTCCATCTTAAATGGAATGCTTGGCTGGCAAACTATAATCTAGAATCCAAATGGTAAAGGGAGCAAGAGTGAAACATATGTGACTCACTCGGATTTGTGAAACGATCTGAAATATGTTTCTTTGTTCTGCTGGTTATTCAAATAATGATGGCACAATGCATGCACCAAGCCAAATGGCCCTCTTTCGAGTGAGGGAGGCACGGGCAAGAAAAAATGGTCACTGAGGTTATTTGTACATTTAGAATTTCCCTTCCACAATGTTACCCTTATGTGCAGCAAAGAGGAGATTTGATGTTGCTCTAAGTTTTTGCTTTCTGTTATGTTATCTGTCTTTATTTTGATTTGGTTTGTATACTCATTTAGCCAATCTTACTTAAAGTGGTTGTAAACCCTTACAAACCACTTTGGCCTACAGGTAAGCCTAGATTAAGGCTTACCTGTAGGTCCAATAAATATCTCCTAAACCTACATTGTTTAGGAGATATTTAGAAAAAAAGAGGCATCGCTGTCTACTGCGCATGCACGTTAGACAGCAGCGCGCAGGCGCACTGCGCATGCCGAGTTCACGGCGATATGCCGCTTTCCTGCGCATGCGCTGGAGTGACGCCATCGCCGCTCCAGCGAATCACAGCACTGGAGCAGCGAGACCCGGAAGTCACTCCGGTATTGATGGTGCCGGAGAAGGTCGTGGATGAGGACCGCTTCGGGGGCTTCGTTCTCAGGTAAGCTCATTATGCCTTTGCCTTGCAGGTTCCGTTTTTTTTTTTTTTTTTTTGTTGAGGAGGCTTTACTTTCTCTTTAATATACTCTTGTGAAATATGCTTATTGTACATACTCTTAGGATATCTAAGGCTTCATGTACGCTGGACGTTTTTACAACTTCTCCTGAACGATTTAACTTGACAGATAGTAACTGACGTTTAAAACGTCCGTTTTGCCGCTTTTACATGCTGCATTTAGCAGCGTTTTGCCGCATTTTCAAGCTGTTACAGGCATTTGGCATTTCAAATGCCTGTGAACGTCCATCTTGCATGCATTATTTTGCGTTCCAAAAAAATGCTTCTAAACTCAACTGCCTAGAAACTACTATAAATGGCCCTGTGTACATGTACTGATAAGATAACAAAGAGGAGAGTTCAGGGGCCGCTAAAAAAACTGCTCCTAAAATTTCATTTACCAGCAGCAGTGTACATGAAGCCTAACTGAGAACAATGTTTTGATCTCATTTTTATATGTCAAAACTTTCAATAAAAATTATTGAAGAAGAGTAAAAAAAAGATATATTATATATACAGCATATATACAGTATCTCACAAAAGTGAGTACACCCTCACATTTTTGTAAATATTTTATTATATCTTTTCATGTGACATGTGTAAATTTGTCCCCTCAAAATAACTCAACACACAGCCATTAATGTCTAAACCGCTGGCAACAAAAGTGAGTACACCCCTAAGTGAAAATGTCCAAATTGGGCCCAAAGTGTCAATATTTTGTGTGGCCACCATTATTTTCCAGCACTGCCTTAACCCTCTTGGGCACGGAGTTCACCAGAACTTCACAGGTTGCCACTGGAGTCCTCTTCCACTCCTCCATGATGACATCACAGAGCTGGTGGATGTTAGAGACCTTGCGCTCCTTCACCTTCCGTTTGAGGATGCCACACAGATGCTCAATAGGGTTTAGGTCTGGAGACATGCCTGTCCAGTCCATCACCTTTACCCTCAGCTTCTTTAGCAAGGCAGTGGCTGTCTTGGATGTGTGGTTGGGGTCGTTATCATGTTGGAATACTGCCCTGTGGCCCAGGCTCTGAAGGGAGGGGGTCATGCTCTGCTTCAGTATGTCACAGTACATGTTGGCATTCATGGTTCCCTCAATGAACTGTATCTCCCCATTGCCGGCAGCACTCATGCAGCCCCAGACCATGACACTCCCATCACCATGCTTGACTGTAGACAAGACACACTTGTCTTTGTACTCCTCACCTGGTTGCCACCACACACACTTGACACCATCTGAATCAAATAAGTTTATCTTGATCTCATCAGACCACAGGACATGGTTCCAGTAATCCATGTCCTTATTCTGCTTGTCTTCAGTGTTTGCAGGCTTTCTTGTGCATCATCTTTAGAAGAGGCTTCCTTCTGGTACGACAGCCATGCAGACCAATTTGATGCAGTGTGCAGCGTATGGTCTGAGCACTGACAGGCTGCCCCACTACCCCTTCAACCTCTGCAGCAATGCTGGCAGCACTCGTACATCTATTTACCAAAGACAACCTCTAGATATGATGCTGAGCACGTGCACTAAACTTCTTTGGTTGACCATGCTACCTGTTCCGAGTGGAACCTGTCTTGTTAAACCGCTATATGGTCTTGACCACATGCCGCAGCTCAGTTTCAGGGTCATGGCAATCTTCTTATAGCCTAGGCCATTATTATGTAGAGCAACAATTCTTTTTTTTTAGATCCTCAGAGAGTTCTTTGCCATGAGGTGCCATGTTGAACTTCCATTGACCAGTATGAGAGAGTGAGAGTGAAAACACCAAATTTAACACACCTGCTCCCCATTCACACCTGAGACCTTGTAACACTAACAAGTCACATGACACCGGGGAGGGAAAATGGCTAATTGGGTCCAATTTGGACATTTTCACTTAGAGGTGTACTCACTTTTGTTGCCAGCGGTTTAGACATTAATGGCTGTGTGTTGAGTTATTTTGAGGGGACAGCAAATGTACAATGTTATACAAGCTGTACACTCACTACTTTACATTGTAGCAAAGTGTAATTTCTTCAGTGTTGTCACATGAAAAGATATAATAAAATATTATACAAAAATGTGAGGGGTGTACTCACTTTTGTGGGATACTGTATACAGTGTCTTGAAAAAGTATTCATACCCCTTCAAATTTTCCATATTTTGTCATGTTACAACCAAAAACGTAAATGTATTTTATTGGGATTTTATGTGATAGACCAACAAAAAGTGGCACATAATTGTGAAGTATAAGGAAAATGATTTTCAATTTTTTTTTACAAATAAATATGTAAAAAGTGTGGTGTGCATTTGTATTCAGAGCCCCCCTGAGTCAATACGTTGTAGAACCACCTTTTGCTGCAATTACAGCTGCAAGTCTTTTTGGGGATGTCTTTACCAGCTTTGTACATCTAAAGAGTGAAATCTTTGCCCATTCTTTTCGCAAAATAGCTCAAGCTCTGTCAGATTGGATGGAGAGCATCTATAAACAGCAGTTTTCAAGTCTTGCCACAGATTTTCAAAGGATTTAGGTCCAAACTTTTACTGGGTCATTCTAACACATGAATATGCTTTGATCTAAACCATTCCGTTGTAGCTCTGGCTGTATGTTTAGGGTCATTGTCCTGCTGGAAGGTGAACCTCCGCCTCAGTCTCAAGTCTTTTGCAGACTCTAACAGGTTTTCTTCTAAGATTGCCCGGTATTTGGCTCCATCCATCTTCCCATTAACTCTGACAAGCTTTTCACAACATGATGATGCCACCTCCATGTTTCACAGTGGAAATGGTGTGTTCAGGGTGATGGGCAGTGTTCGTTTTCTGCCGCACATAGTGTTTTGGTTTTGTCAGGGCTGGGCTCAGCCCTTCATTCTCTGAGCTGGCCGCTCAGCTGTCGGCTAATTGCCAGCTCCTATCTCTCCACAGTGACTCACCTGTTGATGATATCCTGCTCGTCAGTCCTGCCTACTTAAGCCGTCCAGCCCATATGATCTCTGCCTTCGCCTTGGTCAACATCACAGAGACTATCTCCTGCGTTTCTGTTAAAGACTTGCTTGGCTGACATTCCTTCTGGCTCCAGATCCTGCTTGCTGTTCCACTACGCTGTTCCCTGACTTCCTGACTTTCTGGCTTGTCTGACTATACGTTCCGGTTACCGAATTTTGGCTATGTTTTGACTACGTTTGTTCTATTTACTTTTATTATTAAACAAGTGTGATTTAACTCTACTTCTGTCTCGGTCTGATTCATGGTTTCTGACAGGTTTTAGGCCAAAAATTTCAATTTTGGTCTCATCTGACCAGAGCACCTTCTTCCACATGTTTGCTGTGTCCCCCATATGGCTTCTAACAAAC
>CM053029.1:582758241-582760741 GCA_028564925.1 Lithobates sylvaticus
TATATATTGGGTCTGTTTGTTAGGTCTGTTTATAGGTGGGTGTACACATGTTGACCCACAAAGGGTTAAAAATAAGGGTATTGACTCTGACACCTGAAGACATATGATGACCCCCTAATCCCTAATCCTATATAGGTCTATATATTAGGTCTGCTTGCAAGGTTGATTGACCTATAAATAGTTAAAAGAAGGGTTTTGACTCAGACAACTGAAAATATACGATGACCCCTAATCCTGATCTGAAAGTTATATATATATATATATATATATATATATATATATATATATATATATATATATATATATATATATATATATATATATATATATTAGGTCTACCTAAGGTTTACTGAACCCATTTTGCCATTTTGACCCACAAAGAGTTAAAAGAAGGGTATTGACTCTAACACCTAAAAAAATATGATGACCCCCCCAATCCTAAACTGAAAGTATGATTTCCACACACACAGATATACAAAGAAAATTAAAAAATATATATATATTAGGTCTGTTTGTTAGGTCTGCCTATAGGTGGATGGACACATGTTGACCCACAAAGGGTTAAAAATAAGGGTATTGACTCTGACACCTGAAGACATATGAGGACTCCCTAATCCTATATATGTCTATATATTAGGTCTGCTTGCAAGGTTGATTGGCCCATAAATAGTTAAAAGAAGGGTTTTGACTCAGACAACTGAAAGGATATGATGACCCCTAATCCTGATCTGAAAGTTATATATATATATTAGGTCTGAACCCATTCTGCCATTTTGACCCACAAAGAGTTAAAAGAAGGGAATTGACTCAGACACCTGAAAACATATGATGACCCCCCTAATCCTGAGCTGAAAGTATGATTCCCACACAGAGAAAACCCCCCATTCATCAGATTTCCTCTGACTTGTGTTTCCTGTTGCTCACATAACTATTACAATGTTTCAGATCTCTTGTACACCTGCGATAAACATGCATGCTGTGCACTGATAGCACTGATAGCAGTGTGAGGGGACTGCTGTATACAATAATCCTTCACATGGATACATGAGGTTACATACAGGACTATGGAATGTCATTTTCTCCCAGTCCTTGGAGTGACCACGCTGATTGTTTGCAGATGTTGCTATTATAAAGAATAATACTTTTTTTATTGCAACTGGCTTTGGTCTCACTGAAGAGAAAAAAGAGGTTAAAGTGGCTTTATCCTTGCATGGGCATCTCTACCTTTGATTGAAGGAAGGTAGAATTCTCCTGACCACTACATGCACTTTAATGCACTGGCCTGGCACAGGCAGAGTTAATAGGAGTATTAGTATGTCAGGAGTAGCCTTATGCAGATCGTCTGCACTCTGGCCTCATTGTCATGGCTGCACAGCTAGGATGTCTGCTCCAGGTCAATAAATCACCTGGGCCAGGTAAATGAAACTTTCACCTACAACAACTTTATTAAATCACTGCTTTCTAGAACAAAGTAAAAAAAAAAAAAAAAAAAAGAAAACAGGTCACATAGTTAACAGAGGTGGGCTAGTTTATCAGAAAGTGATCAATAGAAAAAAAAAAAGTTGAATTTGTTTTTTGGAATAGGAGGCAATAATTGGGATCTAAAGGAAAATCATTGTCTGAGTTATTTATATTGTAGTATGCAAAGCATGGCAAATGACCCTGATATAACGAACGTCATATGTATCTCTATTTAATATCTCTTTAATATAATATCTCTATTTACAGAGATATTAATGATCTATTTCAACACACATGATTTCACTGCATAGTATACTGTATAGTGTACTGTGTGTACTGTATAGTGTACTGTATAGTGTACTGTGTGTACTGTGTAGTGTACTGTATAGTGTACTGTGTGTACTGTATAGTGTACTGTGTAGTGTAGTGTACTGTGTAGTGTACTGTATAGTGTACTGTGTGTACTGTATAGTGTACTGTATGTACTGTATAGTGTACTGTATAGTGTACTGTGTGTACTGTATAGTGTACTGTATAGTGTACTGTGTGTACTGTATAGTGTACTGCATAGTGCACTGTATAGTGTACTGTATAGTGTACTGTGTAGTGTACTGTATAGTGTACTGTATAGTGTACTGTGTAGTGTACTGTATAGTGTAATGCATAGTGCACTGTGTAGTGCACTGTGTAGTGCACTGTGTATTGTACTGTATAGTGTACTGTGTGTACTGTGTAGTGTACTGTATAGTGTACTGTGTGTACTGTATAGTGTACTGTATAGTGTACTGTGTAGTGTAGTGTACTGTGTAGTGTACTGTATAGTGTACTGTGTGTACTGTATAGTGTACTGTATGTACTGTATAGTGTACTGTGTAGTGTACTGTGTGTACTGTATAGTGTACTGCATAGTGCACTGTATAGTGTACTGTATAGTGTACCGTGTAGTGTAGTGTACTGTGTAGTGTACTGTATAGTGTACTGTGTGTACTGTATAGTGTACTGTATGTACTGTATAGTGTACTGTGTAGTGTACTGTGTG
>CM053029.1:582763241-582768241 GCA_028564925.1 Lithobates sylvaticus
GTTGGTTTACAGTCTAGTGCACTTTGTGACATGTTTATGTAGCAGACTTTTGTGTACTTAATAGTTTCCAATGTTTCGATTTGTCATTTACACGTTGTAACTTGCATTTTTTTAAAGCGCTGGTTGTGCCCTGATCTAGGCAAAGGGTGCTGAGAATATAAATCCTTTTTAGCAAGTATTTGGAGGCAGAGACTTTGGTTGTTCAGGCTGCAAATATCGGCACAGAATGAAATGCTGAGGGACAAAGTGACCCAGCAAGAGCACCTGTTCCTCTCCTCTGATGCTTTATATTCACTGGTGAAAATTAAAAAAAAAAAAAAAAAGCAAAAAAAAAAAAAGCAAAAAAAACAGGCTAATTATCAGCACCGTTTCTGAACCGTCTTATGTGGAGGATCTGCTCTTTCTAGGTGTCTCTGCTTAATTGCCTTGCCTGGCTGTCTTCATGATGAGTGCTCAGTGATTGGTAAAAACACAGAATTTATTGTATTTAGCAAGAATACAGACAGAAAATGTTGCACAAGTTTTTTTGGTTGAAAGAGCACATATAAGACCATTGAGAGTCATTGATCCGAAAAGACACAGAGAACAAGTAAAATCGATTTGAAGCGACCCTCTCGCTCCTTTTTCACACCATTCAGAGGGTCCTATTCCATATCAGACAAAGGCAGTGCCTTGGGAATGCCAGAATAGGGGACCCAGGCTCCAGCAAACATCTCTCTTACTAATCTAGACTTAAAAAATAAAATAATAAAAAAAAAAATAATATATAGTAATATATATCACCTATTAAAAAAAAAGACCAAGCTTGGCATGAGTGTCCTACTAGAAAAGACGATTGGAAATGATGGCTCTCATTTAGCAGGCTAACAATCTGCCTGGTCTTAGGGGTTAGGCTGCCTCACCCTTGACCTTTGGGATCATAGTGGCAGCTATCAATATAATGTGGCCCAAAGTTTAAAAAAAAAAAACACTCCCCTTGGCAAAAATAAAACCCTCATGGGGTAATTAAAGGAACCCAAGGGCACAGTCCTTTATTTATTTTTTTTTTTTTTTTTTTTTTTTAAAGCTTCAAACATCATATAATGATCCTACATGGTTACTCAAAGTGCTAAGAGTTGTGTCATAGGCTCAGTGGCAACCCCCTAATCAGTGACATCACTTGTATATTTCCCAGGGTTTATTCAGATAAACTTTGCTCCAGGTCTAACCTGCAGATTTTCAAGAGCACAATGGCTGTCTGTCACCAGCACCACCCTCTAATTGTTGTCATCAGACATGCCAAGCTGTAGGTGGCAATGAAAAGCCCCCCCCCCCCCCTATCACCTCCAAAGGGCTGTCTCAGGCTTGTCGCCTGGGCTGATTATCCTGGCAGCAATTGCCCCCCCCCCCCCTTTTTTTTTTTTTTTTTTTGCAATAATAATGTTTTTTCCATAGTATTAATGTCTAGTTAAAGGGACTCTGGGCTCCTGATAGTCAGTTATTTTTTTTTTTGTCCTACCTTAAAGTCTATAATTACAGTGTCTTCCTGTATTTTTTTGGTATTGTTTGAGGAGGCAAAATCATTTGTAATTTCCATTAGCCAGTAAATAGGTAATTAGCATTCAGTGCTGTGTTTAACTTAATTTCTATTAGAGCCAAGGACAAGTGACAATGAAAGAGCGTTTGTTTCATTCGTCAAATCTGACATACATCTTAGCAGAACACTTATCTTAAAATAAAATAAAAAAAGTGTACGCCTTGCTGCATCATCTCTGGGAACAAAAAAAAAATCCATTTACTTTACTGGCCTGCCAATGTCTATTTATTACATCTGTAATATGTTAATGTTCCATTCATTAGTTGGGTGAGTATATAATGAGTATTACACAGGCCATATTCTAAAAGTAGAGGCAGTGCCTTTCTTCCCTCATGCTAGCAGCAGTGCTTCTTAATAATGGTCTGCTTTCTCAACCAGTGCTATGGGTACCACCTAGGGGGCACTTCTGAAAGGTTCAGGTGGGTACAACCGATGATTAAAGTGAACCCATCACAACAGTCAACTTTTACCTTATGATATACTCTATGTGAACCAAATTATTTTTTTTTTAGTCATTAAATAATAGAGTTTGATAAGGAAATTATTTGCAAACAATAGCATTAAATGTATTCTAGTTGCAATAAAGTGACCCCCCCCCCCAACCCATGAAATAAATTGAAGTTGAGAATTCCTGATGGGGGGGGGGGCAACTTATCAGAATAAACTCTACTGTAAAGATATAGATTGATAAGGAAATGATTGGCAAACAGTGAGTGGCTAGCATTAAATTCATGCCAGTTGCAATAAAGTGATCCCCACCCAGGGACTAAATTACAGTTGAGAATTCTGTGATTGGAGGGGGGTGGCTAGTTATTGAGGTGGGAGGGGGGGCAATTTATCAGAATAAATATATTACTCTACTGCAAATATACAGTTTGATAAGGAAATGGTTTACAAACAGTGAGTGGCTAGCAATAAATGTATGCCAGTTGCAATAAAGTGACCCCCCCACCCAGGGATTCAATTACAGTTGAAAACTCCTGATGGGGGGGGGCTAGGTATGGGGGCAATATAAAAATCAAGTTATTAAACTCTACTGTAAAGATAGAGATCGATAAGGAAATGATTTACAAACAGTGAGTGGCTAGCATTAAATGTATGCCAGTTTCAATAAAGTGACATTCATCTAGGGACTAAATTCAAGTGGAGCATACTTAATGTGGGGGTGGCTAGGTATGGGGGGGGGCAATTTATCACAATAAAGTTATTAAACTCTACTGCAAAGATAGAGATTGATAAGAAAATGATTTGCAAACAGTGAGTGTCTGGCATTAAATGTATGCCAGTTGCAATAAAGTGACCCCCACACAGGGACTAAATTAAGGTTGAGACTTGCTGATGGGTGGGGGGGGGTATCTAGGTATGGGGGGGGGGCAACTTCTCACAATTAAGGTATTAACCTCTACTGCAAAGATAGAGATTGATAAGGAAAGTATTTTCAGTGACTGGCTAGCATTAAATGTATGCCAGTTGCAATATAGTGACCCCCACCCAGGGACTAAATTAAGGTTGAGAATTGCTGATGGGGGTAGCTAGGTTTGGGGGGGGGGGGCAACTTCTCACAATTAAGGTATTAACCTCTACTGCAAAGATATAGATTGATAAGAAAATTATTTGCAGTGACTGGCTAGCATTAAATGTATGCCAGTTGCAATAAAGTGACCCCCACCCAGCGAATATATTAAAGTTGAAAATTCCTGATGTGGGGGGGGGTGGCTAGGTATGTGGGTGGGGGGGCAATTTATCAGAATAAAGTTATTAAACTCTACTGCAAAGAGAAGAGATGAAATGATTTACAAACAGTGAGTGTCTGGCATTAAATGTATGCCAGTTGCAATAAAGTCACCCCCACCCAGGGACTAAATTAAGGTTGAGAATTGCTGATGGGGGGTAGCTAGGTTTGGGGGGGGGGGGGCAACTTCTCACAATTAAGGTATTAACCTCTACTGCAAAGATAGGAAATTATTTGCAGTCACTGGTTAGCATTAAATGTATGCCAGTTGCAATAAAGTGACCCTCACCCATAGACTATATTAAAGTTGAAAATTCCTGATGTGGGGGGGTGGCTAGGTATGTGGGGGGGGCAATTTATCAGAATAAAGTTATTAAACTCTACTGCAAATAGAAGAGATTGCTAAGGAAATGATTTACAAACAGTGAGTGTCTGGCATTAAATGTATGCCAGTTGCAATAAAGTCACCCCCACCCAGGGACTAAATTAAGGTTGAGAATTGCTGATGGGGGGGGTAGCTAGGTTTGGGGGGGATCTCACAATTAAGATATTAACCTCTACTGCAAAGATAGGAAATTATTTGCAGTCACTGGTTAGCATTAAATGTATGCCAGTTGCAATAAAGTGACCCTCACCCATAGACTATATTAAAGTTGAAAATTCCTGATGTGGGGGGGTGTCTAGGTATGTGGGGGGGGGGGGCAATTTATCAGAATAAAGTTATTAAACTCTACTTGAAAGAGAAGAGATTGTTAAGGAAATGATTTACAAACAGTGAGTGTCTGGCATTAAATGTATGCCAGTTGCAATAAAGTCACCCCCACCCAGGGACTAAATTAAGGTTGAGAATTGCTGATGGGGGGTAGCTAGGTTTGGGGGGGGGGGGCATCTCACAATTAAGGTATTAACCTCTACTGCAAAGATAGGACATTATTTGCAGTCACTGGTTAGCATTAAATGTATGCCAGTTGCAATAAAGTGACCCTCACCCATAGACTATATTAAAGTTGAAAATTCATGATGTGGGGGGGTGGCTAGGTATGTGGGTGGGGGGGAGCAATTTATCAGAATAAAGTTATTAAACTCTACTGCAAAGAGAAGAGATTGCTAAGGAAATGATTTACAAACAGTGAGTGTCTGGCATTAAATGTATGCCAGTTGCAATAAAGTCACCCCCACCCAGGGACTAAATTAAGGTTGAGAATTGCTGATGGGGGGTAGCTAGGTTTGGGGGGGGGCATCTCACAATTAAGATATTAACCTCTACTGCAAAGATAGGAAATTATTTGCAGTCACTGGTTAGCATTAAATGTATGCCAGTTGCAATAAAGTGACCCTCACCCATAGACTATATTAAAGTTGAAAATTCATGATGTGGGGGGGTGGCTAGGTATGTGGGTGGGGGGGGGGGGGCAATTTATCAGAATAAAGTTATTAAACTTTACTTGAAAGAGAAGAGATTGTTAAGGAAATGATTTACAAGCAGTGAGTGTCTGGCATTAAATGTATGCCAGTTGCAATAAAGTGACCCCCACGTAGGCACTAAATTGAAGTTGAAAATTCCTGATGTGGGGGGGGGGGGGTGGCTAGGTATCCAGGGAAGGGGGGGGGGGCAACTTATCAGAATAAAGTTATTAAACACTACTGCTACAACGTTGGGCTTAAATGCCATCCAGGCAATGGGACTATAAA
>CM053029.1:582773241-582783241 GCA_028564925.1 Lithobates sylvaticus
CACTCCACTATAATAATTGCAATTTTCTACAAAATTTCTACATCCATAGTGAGACGATGGCCCAAGTGACAGCAATCATTGTAGGATTTTAGGGACACTCGCTATAGTAATTGCAATTTTCTACAACATATCTACATCATAGTGAGACGATGGCCCAAGTGACAGCAATCCCTGTAGCATCTGGGCTGTGTCCTGCAATAACCTCCTCATAGAGAGTTAAAGGGTTAAGGGGCAGAAAGTGACCGGAGCTGCACCCAACTCTTGCTTGGAAGGTATGTGGATGGGTAGAAAGAGTTGTGATTCTCACATGCTAGTGAGAAATAATAATAGAGGATAATCAATGAGGGTGCACCCAACTCTTGCTGGAAGTATAAAAAAGGAGCTGTGTCCCTCAGGTGCCAATGAGGCATTGATATACTATACTAAACTATACTATACTATACTATACTATACTATACTATACTATACTATACTATTATATTCTAAAATATAATATAATATAATACAATACAATATAATATACTCATTGCTAATGCATGCCTGTGCACAGACCTACCCTCCTACCCATTATATAGGCAGAGCTGCACCCAACTCTTGCTTGGAAGGTATGTGGATGGGTAAAAAGAGTTGTGTCTCTCACATGCTAGTAGTGAGACATGATAACAGAGGAAAATCAATGAGGATACATACTTAGGCACAGATCTACAATCGTATACATTCCTTGGGCAGGCAGATCAGAACTGCACCCATTTCTTGCTGGAAGTATATAAAAGGAGCTGTGTTCCTCAGGTGCCAATGATAAATAATATTAATAACATAATATAATATAATCATTACTGATGCATACCTATGTACCTCCTACGCTCAGGTGGCAGTGAGAAATAATAGCATAATATAATAACATCAATGCTGATGCATACTTATGCACAGACCTACTTCCCTATGCATTCTATAGGCAGAGATGCACCCAACTTTTGCTGGGAGTATAATAAAGGAGCTGTGTCCCTCAGGTGCCAGTGAGAAATAATAATAAAATACAATATAATATAATATAATATAATCATTACTGATGCATACCTATGCACACATCTGCCCACCTAATATAATAGATAATAAAATCAATGCTGGTGCCTACTTATGCACGTATGTACTCCCCTCCTATACATTCTAAAGGCAGGCAGATCAAACTCTTGCTGCAAGTATAAAAAAGGAGTTGTGCCCCTCAGATGCCAGTGAGAAATAATACTATAATAGATAATAAAGTCAATGCTGGTGCCTACTTATGACACTTATGCACGTTTGTACTCCCTCTTATACATTCTATAGGCTGGCAGACCCAACTTCTGCTGGTCTTTAGATGGGTACAAAAAAAAGAGAGTTGTGTCTCTCACGTGCCAATGAGACATAATACTATAATAAAAGAAAAATCAATGGTGATGCTTACTTATGCACAGCTCTACCCAGCATTCTATAGACATGTTACAATCTACCCACCTATACACTCTATAGGTAGAGCTGCACCCAACTCTTGCTGGAAGTATAGAATAGGAGTTTGTGTCCCCTCAGATGCCAGTGAGAAATAATAATAAAATACAATATGATATAATATCATATAATCATTACTGATGCATACCTGTGCACAGACCTACCCACCTAATATAACAGATAATAAAATCAATGCTGGTGCATACTTGTGCACATATGTACTCCCCTCCTATACATTCTAAAGGCAGGCAGATCAAACTCTAGCTGGAAGTATAGAAAATGAGTTGTGTGCCCTCAGATGCCAGTGAGAAATAATAACATAATAGATAATAAAATCAATGCTGGTGCCTACTTATGCACATATGTTCTCCCTCCTATACATTCTAAAGGCAGGCAGATCAAACTCTTGCTGGAAGTATAAAACAGGAGTTGTGTGCCCTCAGATGCCAGTGAGAAATACTATTATAATAGATAATAAAATCAATGCTGGTGCCTACTTATGATACTTATGCACATATGTTCTACCCCCCCCCCCCCCCCCATACATTCTATAGGCAGGCAGATCCAACTCTTGCTGGAAGTATAAAACAGGAGTTGTGTCCCTCAGATGCCAGTGAGAAATAATAATAAAATACGATATAATATCATATAATCATTACATTGCACAGATCTACCCTCCTAATATAATAGATAATAAAATCAATGCTGGTGCCTACGTATGCACATTTGCTCTCCCCCTATACATTCAATAGGCAGGCAACTCTTGCTGGTCCTTAGATGGGTACAAAAAAGGAGATTTGTGTCCCTCACGTGCCAGTGAGACATAATACTATAATAAAATAAAAAATCAATGGTGATGCTTACTTATGCACAGCTCTACCCAGCATTCTATAGGCATGTTACAATCTACCCACCTATACACTCTATATAGGCAGAGCTGCACCCAACTCTTGCTGGAAGTATAGAAAATGAGTTTGTGTCCCCTCAGATGCCAGTGAGAAATAATATTATAATAGATAATAAAATCAATGCTGGGTCATACTTATGCACACATGTACTCCCCTCCTATACAGTCTAAAGGCAGACAACTCTTGCTGGTCCTTAGATGGATACAAAAAAGAAGAGTTGTGTCCCTCACGTGCCAGTGAGACATAATACTATAATAAAATAAAAAATCAATGGTGATGCTTACTTGTGCACAGCTCTACCCAGAATTCTATAGGCATGTCACAATCTACCCACCTATACACTCTATATAGGCAGAGCTGCAGCCAACTCTTGCTGGAAGTATAAAACAGGAGTTGTATACCCTCAGATGCCAGTGAGAAATAATATTATAATAGATATTACAATCAATGCTGATGCCTACTTATGCACATATGTACTCCCCTCCTATACATTCTAAAGGCAGACAGATCAAACTCTTGCTGGAAGTATAAAACAGGAGTTGTGTGCCCTCAGATGCCAGTGAGAGATAATATTATAATAGATAATAAAATCAATGCTGGTGCCTACTTGTGGTACTTATGCACATATGCCCCCCCCCCCTATACATTCTATAGGCAGGCAGATCCAACTCTTGCTGGTCCTTAGATGGGTACAAAAATAAAGAGTTGTGCCCCTCACGTGCCAGTGAGACATAATACTCTAATAAAAGAAAAAATCAATGGTGATGCTTACTTATGCACAGCTCTACCCAGCATTCTATAGGCATGTTAAAAGCAATCCTCAATTTTTTTTTCTTCCTCTCCTTCTGCCCTTTTGCAATTATTTATTTTTTTAATAGATTTTTTTTTCTCCTTCTTCACCTTCCACCACCTTATTGTGTCTGGTTGAAAGAGCAGTTGTGTGGCTTTGCCTTTTGCTTGATTCCAATTGTGTGTGTAGTGGGGGGGGGGGGGGCTATTGCTGCTGGTGCTGCTGGCTGGTGAGTAGAGTAGAAGTAGACTGTCTCTAGGACCTGGGGACCCACAACGCAAGAAAGTCGCAAAGCAAAACCCTGTACCACTAGGGCCGGGCCTGACCAATAGGGTGCAAGGGGAGGGCCGGGGAGCCCTGACCAGTTAAAACACAATCTCTCCCCCTTATAAGGAGCGGCGTCTCCATGGTAACGGTGTGCTAAGTTGCAGCAGTGGTGTCAAAGTTCACTATATAGAGAGAGCACAGTGAGCTGATCGGAGAGACACCACACTCTGCCAGCCCTTTCCTACAAATCGCAATCACTTCCTACAACCTTCTTCTCTCTCCCCCCCCCCTCTTTTTTTTTTCTTCTTCCAAAACCCCCCCTTCTTTTCCTGCTGCAACCCCTCTCCTCCTCTTTAGCATATTTGATCACTTTGATTCCAAGCTCCTGCCTTTTATTTGAAGGTTTATTCTGCATGAAGGATGTCCAGCAAGCTGTGAACTGCTCTTCTTTTTTTTAATTTATTTTTTGTTGCATTTATTATTATTATTATTATTATTACTATTTGCTGGAGAAAGAGCAAAGAGGAGAGAGCAAGAAGAGCAGAGAAAGGGAGAGAAGTGGACTCTTTTTTTTTTTCTATTTTTTTCTTTTTTTTTTTCTTTTTGTGTGTGTTGCATGCTCGCAAGAGAGAAGGGAGAAGAAGGGGATCTGAGCAAGTCTTTGCTGCTGCCGGAGAGGCTCCCCTACTGGCTGCCAGCGCTGGAGGAGAAGCAGGAGAAGCGGGTCTCCCCCCCTCCTCCCCTGTAAATCTTTAACCCTTCGTCTGTCTTCTTCATGGCTTTCCTGAATGGCTGACTGTGATGATGTTCCCAGGACCTGGCCCCCAGCACTAAGTCTGCTGCACCTCCGAAGTGTGCTGCTCTATCCCCCCACTACCACCACCTTTGCAGAACAACTCATCTAATTGCCGGCTTTTTCAATTTTTTTTTTTTTTTTGCTCAACAACCCCCCCCCCCCCAAACCCCCCCCCCACCCCCCCCCTTTTTTTTTTTCATCTATTAAAGCTGCCTGATCCCACCAGCACCATAAGAAGAAAAAAGCAGATTGGAATAGGTTCCCCTCATTAGATATGGCAATGGTAGTGGGTGCGTGGCGAGACCCTCAGGACGATGTGCCAGGAAGTCAACCTTCACAGCCCCCTCCGGTGCAGGGGCCAGGGGGGGCGCCCCACACCCCGCAGACCCCGGGGCAAGGAGTGCCCTCCACCACCCCTGCCCAGTCGAACCCGACCAGCCAGCCCAGCCAGAACCAAGGGGAGAAGCAGCAGCAGCAGCACATCGAGTGCGTGGTGTGCGGGGACAAGTCCAGCGGCAAGCACTATGGCCAGTTCACTTGTGAAGGTTGCAAGAGCTTCTTCAAGCGAAGTGTCAGGAGGAACCTGTCTTACACTTGTCGTGCCAACAGGAACTGCCCTATAGACCAACACCACCGCAATCAGTGTCAGTACTGCCGGCTCAAAAAATGCCTCAAAGTTGGCATGAGACGGGAAGGTATTGGGTTTTCATTTGTTTTCTAATCTTGCCTATTGTTCTACATGTCCCCCCTTTTTCTCCCCCCTCCACCATTCACTGTAACTTTGCATGGCCGAGGTCTGTTTAGACTTTGCTTGCTTTTTTTTTTTTTTTTTTTGTTTAGCCCTTCATCACTCCCCAACTGTCATGATTAACCATCAGTCCCTCCAGTACCTTAAAGAGGACTGCTAAAAGTAAAAATAAAAACTGTTATTATTATTATACAGGACTACTATAGCGCCAACAGTTAGCGACTCAGTACTGCTGCAAGTAGTTAGGAGGGCCCTGTTCCTGGGAGCTCACAATCTATGCAGGCATCCAGTCTATGGCAGTGAAGTGGTTAAAGCAAAAAAAAAAAAGCAAAAAGTCTCCTTTTTTGTATCATTATTAGTGTTAGGGATCTAGTCTAGGGCAGTAAAGTAGGATCTAACAATGCACAGTATCTTTTGTAGCAGGGATCCAGTATAGGGCAGTGAAGTGGTTAATGCAAAAAAATGCATAGTCTCCTTTTTTTAGCATTATTACTGTTCTATGTAGGGATCTAGTCCAGGGCAGCAAAGTGGGATCTAACAATCCTCAGTTTCTTTTTTTATCTTGTCCTATGTATGGATCTAGTCTAGGGCAGTGAGGTTGGATCTGACAATGCATATCATCTTTTTATTTATCTTTAGTGTTCTGTTTAGGGATCTAGTCCAGGGTAGTGAAGTTGAATCTAAGAATACATATTATCTTGTTCTTACTTTTTTTAATAATGTTCTATGTAGGGATCTAGTCTAGGACAGTGAAGTGGGATCTAACAATGCACAGGATCTTTATTTTATCTTAATTGTTCTGTTTAGGGATCTAGTTTAGAGTAGTGAAGTGGGATCTAACAATGCATAGGATCTTTATTTTATCTTTAGTATTCTGTTTAGGGATCTAGTTTAGGGTAGTGAAGTGGGATCTAACAATGCACAGTATCTTTTTATCTTTATTAATGACCTATTAGGGATCTAGTTTAGGGTAGTAAAGTGGGATCTAACAATGCATAGGATCTTTATTTTATATTTAGTGTTCTGTTTAGGGATATAGTTTAGGGTAGTAAAGTGGGATCTAACAATGCACAGTGTCTTTTTATCTGTATTAATGACCTATGTAGGGATCTAGTTTAGGGTAGTGAAGTGGGATCTAACAATGCACAGTGTCTTTTTATCTTTATTAATGACCTATTAGGGATCTAGTTTAGGGTAGTGAAGTGGGATCTAACAATGCATAGGATCTTTATTTTATATTTAGTGTTCTGTTTAGGGATATAGTTTAGGGTAGTAAAGTGGGATCTAACAATGCACAGTGTCTTTTTATCTGTATTAATGACCTATGTAGGGATCTAGTTTAGGGTAGTGAAGTGGGATCTAACAATGCATAGTATCTTTTTATCTTTATTAATGACCTATTAGGGATCTAGTTTAGGGTAGTAAAGTGTGATCTAACAATGCACAGGATCTTTATTTTATCTTTAGTGTTCTGTTTAGGGATCGAGTCCAGGGAAGTGAAGTTAAAACTATCTTGTTTTATCATTAATAATGTTCTATATAGGAATCTATTCCAGGGCAGTAAAATAGAACTCAACAATGCCCAGTATCGGTTTAACTTTGACCTATGCAGGGATCTAGTCTAGGGCAGTGAAGTGGGATCTAACAATGCATAGGATCTTTTATTTATTCTTTTATCTTTAGTGTTCTGTTTAGGGATCTAGTCTAGTGAAGTTGGATCTAACAATGCATAGGATCTTTTTATCTTTAGTGTTCTGTTTAGGGATCTAGTCTAAGGTAGTGAAGTACAATAATAAGTAGTCATTTTATTTTTATTTTTAATATTTTTTGAGAGCTAGTCCTTGGGTAAATGAGTGGTTACTGTAAAAATGCATAGTATTTTTATTTTTTTATTATTAGGATTAATATTATTATTCATGCCTGCTTCAAATAAAAAAAAAAAAACTCCCTCTCCATGGAATAATCTGCCTGGCCCCTGTGACCTAGAATGTCATTCTGCACAGGAGTTAAAACTGATTAAGATCAGAGGACAGTGAGGAGCAGGCTCGTCTAACAGCTCTCCCTCTCCCTTTTTTTCCCTCTCCCCTTCCATTAAAAAAAAGGGACTATTTAAGTTCCTGCTTTGCTGTGCATGTGTGTGTGTGTGTGTGTGTGTGTGTGTGTGTGTGTGTGTGTGTGTTTGTGTTTGTGTGTGTGTGTGTGTGTGTGTTTCCCCTTGTGAAAGTCAAAGCCTTTTGTGATATAAATTTAGACAAGGACAGAGAAGGGCTGATAGTGTGCAGAGCTTTGCCTGAGCAGCAGGCTGTCTTCTGTAGGCTAGGGGGGGTTACAGCCTCCCTTTGTGTTCCAGCTGCTCTGGCTAACCCTATCCTGTCTACAATGTCACGCACATCTCCCCAGAATGTGGCCAACTCCAAACAATACTTTCCCAAATCCCTACCGTCCCCCAAACCTTCCCCTTCAACCATCCCTTGCCTTTTTTCCTGCATGCAATTGCACTGAAAAAAAAAATAATAATAACACACACACACACCGAGGCCTGCAACTGCTAGCAATTGTCTAAAAATTCAAATCAAGGAGATTTCTCTGTTGTTTTTTTTTTTATTTATTATTATTTTTTATTATTATGATTTTATTTTTTGAAGTTCTAACAGTGCCAGGGATTTTGTATTTAAAGGAAAAAAAAAAAGCAAGCATAATTAAAATCAATCCGCAATATTATATGTGTAGATGGGAGAGGGAAACAGAAGGACATTATGAGCACATATGGGAGAATAAATTGGATGTCTTCTTCTTTTGGGGATGTCAGCAGATTTTTTTTTTTTTTTTTATTAAGCAAGCACAGCAGCGATATTTAAGCAATTGTGGAATGGCTTTTCTTATGTGTTGTTGTAATTTAATCATAAAACACAACAACAACAGAACAAATCTGAGCACAGGGAAATAAGAAACACTGTAGCAAGAGTTGATTTTTTTTTTAAATGATTATTTTGTTTTATTTTGCTACTGTAGAGTGAATAAGAAACACTGTAGCAGTAGTTGATTTCTTTTTCTTTTATTTTTTTATTATTCCTTTTGTATTGTTTGTTTTTTAAGTTGCTACTAGAATAATACGCTTTGCTTGACTAAAAGTCAACAGATACTTACATATTAATTATTGCAGTTTCTTCTTTATTTACTGCAGCCGTACAGAGGGGCAGAATGCCACCTACACAGCCTACCCATGGCCAGTTCGCCTTGACAAATGGGGACCCTCTCAACTGCCATTCCTACCTATCCGGATATATATCTCTTCTCCTGAGAGCAGAACCCTACCCGACCTCTAGATTTGGCAGCCAATGCATGCAACCCAACAACATTATGGGCATCGAGAACATTTGTGAACTGGCAGCCAGGATGCTCTTCAGTGCCGTGGAATGGGCACGGAATATTCCCTTCTTCCCAGACCTGCAGATCACAGACCAAGTGGCACTGCTCAGGCTGACCTGGAGTGAGTTATTTGTCCTGAACGCTGCCCAGTGCTCCATGCCACTCCATGTTGCCCCTCTCCTGGCCGCTGCTGGTCTCCACGCTTCCCCCATGTCTGCGGACAGAGTGGTGGCCTTTATGGACCACATACGAATCTTCCAAGAGCAAGTGGAGAAGCTCAAAGCATTACATGTGGACTCGGCTGAATATAGTTGTTTAAAAGCTATAGTTCTCTTCACTTCAGGTAAGACCAGTTCCTTCCATGATCATCTATTTTTTTTATTATTATATTAACATGTGCTTTTTTTATTTCGGTATAAAAAAAAAAAAAAGCAGACAGTCCACACTTTATGTGGATCAGTGGCACCCCTTTAAATGTTAAAAGTAACAGCACCCCTTTAAATGTTAAAAGCACCATCACCCCTTTACATTTTAAAAGCACCAGCACCCCCTTTACATGTTAAAAACACCAGCACCCCTTTTAAATGTTAAAAGCACCAGCACCCCATTAAATGTTAAAAGCACCTCCTTTAAGTCATATTCGTATAATAGCAGCAAGGCCTTGACTTCCTAAACCAACTTTGATCAGAGCACTTCCTGGATTTGTATTCTTCAAGGATCCAAGAGGTCAGCTTGCTTATAAGTGTATCCCTACCTTTGCAGTCACAAATTTGAGAACCCCCCCCCCCTCTTCACCCCACTCTAGGATTGTTATGTGTTTGCATTCACATAACATGCTTAAAAATAATAAAAAAAAAAATAGTTTGGAGCAGGATTATGCATAGAGGCAGCTTTTATTGCTTTAAATAGACAGCAATGTACAGATAGGGGACACAAGTGGGGGGCAATTGTTGTAACATACTCACCCCACTTCACCTCACTATAGGATTGGCATGGGTTCCCATTCACACAACATGCTTAAAAATAATTACATATATATATATATATATATATATATATATATATATATATATATATATATATATATATAATATATATATATATATATATATATATATATATACCACATTATAGATTATATACTGTATATTATATATATATATATATATATATATATATATATATATATATATATATATATATATATATATATATATATTTATATTTATATATATATATATATATATATATATTACATTTTTAACTGTTCCTTTGGAGCAGGATTATGCATAAAGGGAGCTTTGAATAGACAGCAATGTACAGATAGGAGACAAAAGTGGGGGGCAGTTTTTGTAACATACTCACCCCACTTCACCCCACTATAGGATTGGTATGTGTTCCCACTCACACAACATGCTTACAAATAATAAGTATATATGTATTTTTTTATATATATATAGAGAGAGAGAGAGAGAGAGAGAGAGAGAGATAGATAGATAGATAGATAGATAGATAGATAGATAGATAGATAGATAGATAGATATATATAGACGATTTATATAGCGCCAACAGTTTGCGCAGCGCTTTACAATGTATAGGGGGACAACACAATTACAGTACAGTTCAATACAAAAGGT
>CM053029.1:582793241-582795741 GCA_028564925.1 Lithobates sylvaticus
GCCCCCAGCTGGGTGCATAGTAGTCGTGAGATCGTGTGTGTGCTTGAGGAAATAAGCCACACTCACACCATCCTGCTTGAGGTTGAGTTACTAAAAGCAAAGAGGCAGTGGACTTGCACTTTGCAAGGGAATTTACTGCAGAGCTAAATAATGAGCTGAAACTCTACTGACTTATAATCATGTACAAGCAAAATATTATTTTATTTTTTAAAAAATATTATTTTATTTAATTGCAAAGTGAAACTTCATCCTAATTCACCAAACTCTGGGGGCAAATTTCCCTTTGTAATGTGCAACTTCACTTGCTAAGGTGTCAACCCCACAGTTTTTATCACACACTTCCAACGTTGCATGTCATTGTCCCCTATCACATGGCCACCAAATGCAAAATAAGCCCATAACTGCCCCCCCCCAGGATGGTGCATAGCAGTCGTGAGATTGTGTGTGCTTGAGAAATAAGCCACATTCACACCTCTCTACTTGGGGTTGATTTACTAAAAGCAAAAAGGCAGTGGACTTGCCCTTTGCAAGGGAATTTACTGCAGAGCTTAAAGAATGAGCTGAAACTCTACTAACAAGTACAAGCAAAATATTTTTTTTTAATAATTTTATTTAATTACAAAGTGAAACCCATTCACCAAGTTCTAGGGCAAATTCCCCTTTGCAATGTGCAACTTCTCTTGCAAAGGTGCCAACCCCCGAGTCCTCATCACACACTTCCAATGGCTGCATGTCATTGTCCCCCTTATCACATGGTCACTTAAATACAAAAATAGATTTATAGCTGCCATAGAAGCTCCTGTGTGCTTGTGAAACACATAAGGCAAATTTCACACCACCCTGCTAAAAACTTATTAGGAAGCCCATGGCACACTCAGTGAACTTTGGATGCTTCAAGTAGAATGCAACACACATCTTATATCTGTCACTCCACTGTCTAAACAGTTTACAGCTTGCCTGTTTAACCCCTTGGGTGCCGGATGATGAATTCACTTTGCAAAAAAGTAAAAAAGAAAAAAAAAGAAAAGATGAGCTTAACATGTGGGCAACACATTGCTGCCTGTTTAACCCTTTGGGTGCTGGATGATGAATTCACTTTGCAAAAATGTAAAAAAAAAAAAAAAAAACTATGAGCTTAACCTGTGGGCAACACACTGCTGCCTGTTTAACCCTTTGGGTGCTGGGTGATGAATTCACTTTGCAAAAAATAAAAAAAAAAAAAAACTATGAGCTTAACCTGTGGGCAACACATTGCTGCCTGTTTAACCCTTTGGGTGCTGGGTGATGAATTCACTTTGCAAAAAATAAAAAATAAATAAAAAAAACTATGAGCTTAACTTGTGGGCCACACATTGCTGCCTGTTTAACCCTTTGGGTGCTGGGTGATGAATTCACTTTGCAAAAATGTAAAAAAAATAAAATGTAAAAAAAAATAAAATGTAAAAAAAAAAAATGATGAGCTTAACCTGTGGGCAACACACTGCTGCCTGTTTAACCCTTTGGGTGTTGGTCAATGAATGTACTCTGCAAACATAACATTTAAAAATGCTGAGCTTAACCTGTGGGCAACACAGTGCTGCTCTTAAAACCAAATAAAGCTAAATTTCTTTGGGCAACTGCAAAACCTCAAATGTAAAAGTTGTTAATTAGGAGGTAGAGTGGGATCCTGGAAGATATTTATGAAGGAGAGCACAATGCCCAAAACACAACCTGACTTTCCTGCAGGAAGGAGAATGCTTTAGATACCTCCTTGTCTTCTAGATATGGAGCAGATTGTTGGAAAGGGCATAAGGTCCCAAGGGGAGACAAAAGGGGGGTGACATAAAGTGTTGGGCCCATATACCCCTCCTAGCACCAAGGACAAACAGGAGTGGGCTGCAAGGAGAGATCACACTCCAAGCAGAGACTCCATTATGCAAAACACACAGCCTCCTCACCTGTTGGAGAAGTTATAAATCTTATCATGTCTTTGATAAGGTAATGATAACAGCCCAAGTAGTTTTTTTTTTTTTTACCTTTACAGTTCCATTAAAAAAGATGAGTGTTACATTATTGCACTTGCACAATAAAAAGAAATGAGCTATCTTAACCTCGATAATCATGATGCCACTGAACTGGCAATACCAGGCAATAATTAATATTGTGATATATAAAGATACCTTGATTAACTGTCAGAATTATTTAGAAGGAGAATAAAAAAAAAATGAAGGAATGTCCCAAGGAGTTGGAGGTCTCATGAAAGTACCATGCCAATGATTAGCTAAACAAACACATCTGTTTTCTTGGGTTTTACTTGGTTAATTACAAAAACAGGGGGGCAATTTTGTAGACCCCCCCCCCCACCCTCCAACCACCCCACTCTTCTGCAGAAAGGCTGTTATTTCAAGGGGCCTCTGCTCCATCCTTGCAATATTTATTTTATTGGGATTACCGATGGGAAATGAGAGTTGATATTCTTTTTTTTAATGCAAAGCTTTATCGTCGTCCCCTTTAGAACAAT
>CM053029.1:582808241-582810741 GCA_028564925.1 Lithobates sylvaticus
AGATCTATATATATAGAAATATCTATAACTCTATCTATCTATATCTATCTATGTATCTATCTATCTAGAGAGAGATATAACTATAACTATATATATATATATATAGATATAGATAGATAGATAGATATAGTTATATCTATCTATCATATATATCTATATCTATCTATGTATCTATCTATCTATATATATCTATCTATATATATATATATATATATATATATATATATATATATATAGATATAGATATAGATATATAGATATAGTTATATATATATATATATATATATATATATATATATACACATACATATAGTTATATCTATCTATCTATCATATCTATCTATATCTATCTATGTATCTATCTATATATATATATATATGTATGTATAAAAAAAAAATAATAAAAAATAATATATATATATATATATATATATATATATATAGATCTAAATATGTATATATATATATATATATATATATATATATATATATATATATATATATATATATATATATATATATATATATATATATATATATATATATAGATATATCTAGATATATAGATATAGATATCTATCTATCTATTATCTATCTATCTATCTAGCTATTTATTGTGTGTGTATATATATATATATATATATATATACACATTATGTAATCAGGCATTTAATTGTGTGAACCTAATTCTTTTAAATCACACTACCAATGAGAGGGTTCCATTCCTCTAGATAAAGGACTCTATGGGGTGGCCTTACACAAGTGCACTGATTTCTCTTAGTAGAAGTAATGTGGTAAAGCGAATACCCAATTAGATGCAAAGAAAATAAATGATAATTAAAAAAAACAAAAAACATTTTTGCTAGTACATGATTGGATGATGGAAACCAGCAGAGCTTTACCACATTTTTATTAAGCTCCAAAGACAATGAGTGCAACTGCACTTGCAAAGTGCACAATCTATTTGCCTTTGGTAAATCCACCCCACGTGATATACTCCGGTTAAAGTGGCCGTTTGGAATACTGAGGACACTTGATTTTTCTGAACGTTGTTCCTCTGCTCTCACTTTTCTATTAAAAAAGTGCGATTTACTAAATTAACCGTTTTTTTGTTGTTTTTTTACGATACAATTCAATGTCCCATAAACCTGTCTGTATAGTGAAAGCACAAACTCCCTGGGCTGAGATAAAATGACCCCTTTGCCCCCCCCCCCCTTTGTATACCATTACACACCTGTGTATCTCATTGGCACAACTGGGACTGTTGCTCGCGTTTCGGGGGTTAATAACCACCCCATGACCATGGAAGATTGTATTTTCTTCCATGTGTGATATTCCAGTGTTTTGTAGGGGGTGATTAAAGTGTATTCTTCAGAGCCATTTTCTGGAAAGCTGGTGGTACCTTCCAATCTAACAAATGTAATGGCTAATTAAAGTGATTGCAGTGCATGTGCTGCAATATGTGTGCCTATGGAAGCCTAATATATATTAATAGGAATGTCCTTGTAAATGTGTGATAGTGTTAGTTGCAAGAGGCTGACAGCTGTGGCCTCCTTTCAATGTTGATTCTTATATATAAAAAAATAAAAAATAAAAAATAAAAAAAAATAATAATCATTGTCCACAGTATATATTTATCCTATACACATAACTGTCTTTCAGTAAATGCATTTCAATAAATATAGTGTCTGTACCAAGGCTTTTTATTGGCATTAGTAGCTATGTGAATTGGTATATTTGGGGGGGGGGGGGGGGTGGATTTTTTTTTTTTTGGGGTGTGGCAAGAACTTGAAAGTGATTTGTTTCATAGAGAAGCATTGGCAGCCTTCCTTATCTCATCATTTCGCCATTTCCAGCAGTCAGTATTGGTCTCCAATATGCCTTTTGCTTCTCACTATCTGCTCTGGATATAATAAACACTTCATTTCAGGTGAACATGACTGAAATTGTTGTAACATGTAATATATTTCTGCATTGAACAAGACTTATCTATATTGAAGGCTTCAGTTTAGATTGCTGTGCAATAGTGGGTATTTTTTTTGTATTTTTTTTTTAATAACTGCCTTCCCTTTTAAAATAATAATAAAAAAAATTCTATATTGAAGGCTTCAGTTTAGATTGCTGTGCAATAGTGGACATTTTTTTTTATTTTTTATTTTTTTTTAATAACTGCCTTCCCTTTAAAAAAAAAAAAAAAGCACATACAATTTATTAATATTCTAGCTGATCTTCCTATAATCGACCCAATTTATATAAGATCAGGTCTCCTTTATTCATCCATTCTTTAACAAAACAGACATCTAGTCAAACAGATTGGCAGTGGAGCTGCAGTAATCCTTCAGGGCCAGGAAGGGATGATTGTGTCCATTGAAATACAGTGGAGAGGTAGTATAATATGTCAGCACACACCATACACCCAGCATCGGCTGCCCAGCAAGGGGTCCAACACATCAAGGTATTATTATTATTATTTATTTTTTTTTGTTTCAATTGACGGATC
>CM053029.1:582823241-582838241 GCA_028564925.1 Lithobates sylvaticus
GGAATGGCTTCCAGGCAATAGTACAATATCCAATGCCAATAATAACCAGTGTGATCTCTTACTTACTGGATCACAGGCACTGATTAACCCCACCTCTGCCGGAGAGCAGCCGCCCAGCTCTTTGATTCTGGCTGCAGGGTCGTTTAACCGTCTCGGTGCCGGGCACACATGCGCGGTGCAATGGATACAGATAACAAGCAGAGCTGGATACAGCTTTTTTTTTAACGTGTATTGCAAAAAAAATAAAATAAAAAAATGTCTTGCAAAGTCCTATGTATCTGATAATATATATATATATATATATATATATATATATATATATATATATATATATATATATATATATATATATATATATATATATATATATATATATATAAAGGTAAGCCAGAGGTAAGGACCATGCACGATCACTCATAGCAAATATACATTTTATAGCGATGGGATCAGTTAATAAATGATTTCTGATTGGTTGTAAATATATATTACATAGAACCACCACTAATAAACGTGTTTAGTCGTGCAACCGGTTTTTGTCGCAGCACTTTCGCATAGACATCACTACATCGCTGCAGCAATTCAAAGCAAAACCCAAACCTTACTAATCTTAAAAACGAGGCCATCAAACAAATGACTGTGATTGGTGGTTGCTTGGACTCAGCACATTGCCACACTCCTATAATATAACAGATGTAGAAAAAGGTGAAACACATTTCCTTGCATACGAAAAAAAAAAAAAAAAATGACTGGAGATAAGTATATTCTCCACCATATACTCCCTGCTGATTTTTTGGACAACACCTTTTTTTGATATAAATCGTAGAATATCGAGTAAAGGGTTAATGCACCTTTTATTTTCGGATATCTGTGGGTCAAGGAGAGGTCCGCATGGGCGTATAATAATTAGAGAATAAATTATATATTTTCTTGTTCGATATTTTTCTTTTTATTGAAATTAAACTTTTAAAAAAAAAATTAAAATAATCGATAAAAATTATATATTTTCATTCTACATGCTCAATGCAACAAGTCTGGGTTTTACATGGTTTCAAACTGTCCACCTGAGACCCACTACTATACTATACACCGTCTATACTATACACCGTCTATACTATACACCGTCTATACTATACACCGTCTGTGTAACAACAACACAACGTAACTGCAGTGTGAGAGCTACAGGCAGTGCAAGTTGTCTATGGAGCTAGCAATCTATGCATGTTAGTTGCTGTGAAATGGGAAAACTCCTGACTCTCCGCGATCACTCAGAATTATTTTTAAAGTGCTCGATGATAAGGGCACTATAATAAATGAATTATTCTGTACTGCATGGTGGCAGAGTTTGCTGTACTATATATAAGCTGTATAGTGGCAGGGTATTGTGTTGTACTATATAGTGGCAGAATTACAGGCTGTACTATATAGTAGCAGAATGTTCGGGTGTCAGGATATTATGCTGTACTATATATATATATATATATATATATATATATAGTGGCAAATTATTAGCCTGCACTATATCTTTTCAGAATTTCAGGTTTATACTATATAGTGCCAGGGTATAATATTGTACTATATAGTGTCCGGGTATTATGCTGTACTACATAGTAGCAGAATTCTAGGCTGTACTATATAGTGTCAGGGTATTTTGCTATACTATATAATGTCATGGGTATTATGTTTTACTATAGTGTCATGGGTATTATGTTTTACTATAGTGTCATGGGTATTATGTTTTACTATAGTGTCAGGGTATTATGTTGTACTATATAATGTCATGGGTATTATGCTGTACTATATAGTGTCAGTGTATTGTGCTGTACTATATATTGGCAGGGTATTTGCACTAAATAGTGGCAGAAAATTATGCTGTGCTATATAGTGACATGGTATTATGTCGTACTATATAGTGTCAGGGTATTATGCTATACTATATAGTGTCATGGGTATTATGTTTTACTATAGTGTCAGGGTATTATGCTGTACTATATAGTGTCAGGGTATTATGCTGTACTATATACTGGCAGGGTATTTGTACTATATACTGGCAGAATATTATGTTGTGCTCTATAGTGTCAGGGTATTGTGCTGTACTATATAGTAGCAGAATTTTAGGCTGTACTATATACTGGCAGGGTATTTTATACTATTTAGTGGTAGAATATTATGCTGTGCATTGTCAGGGTATTATGCTATACTATATAGTAGCAAAATATTAGGCTGTACTATATAGTAGCAGAATGTTCTATGTCAGGATATTATGCTGTAATATAGTGGCAACATATTAGCCTGTACTATATGGTGGCAGAATTGTAGGATGTATTATATAGTGGCAGAATATCATGCAGCTCTATATAGCGGCTGAGTATTATGCTTTGATATATAGAGTGCTGTATGTTATGCTATATACTGGCACTGTACTAAGCAGTATACATACCGTATAGTGTCTCTGTAGAGGAAGCATGTTATGCAGTTCAATAAAGCAGCATGGAATGCTGCTGTACTATATGGTGGCAGAATTGTATGATGTTCTTATATAGTGGTACATGTTTATTCTGTTCTCTAGCTGTTCTATTTAACCCCAGAATAAGTAGAGTATATGCTGTGCTATATAGTGGCACAGCATTAAGCAGCCCTAGGCAGTGGCCGAGTATTTTGCTTTACTAAATAGTGGCAGGGCACACAGGGCAGGACAGGGCAGGGCATACAGGGCAGGACAGGGCAGGGCAGGGCAGGGATATATATACTGTACCACACATCGACAGAATGTACTGAACTAGAAATGGCAAAGTAATATGCAGTACTACATAGTGGTAAAGTATAAGTACTGTGCTATATGGTGCAAGAGTATTAATTCGAGCTATATAATGGCAGTCTTTCACATTGTGCCACATAGTGGCACATTATTGTGCTGTGCAGTGTGATACAGTGGGCACAGTATACTGTCATAGTGTACCTGTATAGGGGCAGACTATTATGCTGTTCTCTATAGTGGCAGAATATTGTGGGGTGAGCTAGAGGGGCAGAGAATGATGCTGTTCTCTATAGTGGCAGAATATTGTGGGGTAAACTATAGGGGCAGAGAATTATAATGTTCTCTATAGTAGCAGAATATTGTGGGGTGAGCTAGAGGGGCAGAGAATGATGTTGTTCTCTATAGTGGCAGTATATTGTGGGGTGAGCTAGAGGGGCAGAGAATGATGCTGTTCTCCATAGTGGCAGAATATTGTGGGGTAAACTATAGGGGCAGAGAATGATGCTGTTCTCCATAGTGGCAGAATATTGTGGGGTGAGCTAGAGGGGCAGAGAATGATGCTGTTCTCCATAGTGGCAGAATATTGTGGGGTAAACTATAGGGGCAGAGAATGATGCTGTTCTCCATAGTGGCAGAATATTGTGGGGTGAGCTAGAGGGGCAGAGAATGACGCTGTTCTCGATAGTGGCACATGATTTTGCTATGCAATGCTCTACAGTGGTACAATATTCTGTTTTATAATGTAACAGACAGAAGATTATGCTGTGGCAAAGTATTATCCTGTGCTATACTAACTGTATACATGCACACCTCGCTTTTAAGTACACAATGGGGGTTTATTTACTAAAGCTTGAAAAATGCAAAATCAGGCTCACTTCTGCATAGAAACCAACGAGCTTCCAGGTTTTATTACCAAAGCTTAATTGAACAAGCTGGGGTTAGAAGCTCATTGGTTTCTATGCAGAAGTCAGCCTGATTTTGCACTTTCTAGCTGTAGTAAATAAACCTCATTGTGTGTACTTAAAAGTTGGGGTATGCCTGGTAGAGGCAAATTATTACGATGTGCCCTTTCAGTGGCAGAGTGTTGTGCTGTGCTGTTTAATAGCAAACAAATCTGGTAGCAGAGTGTTATGTTGTGGTGTATTTTACACACAACCTAAGTGGTTAATTCTTTTACAAAGCACCTTATACATGGAGCACCTTATCTGACAGACATTAGGGTTACTAAAAAGCTAATGCAAGATTTTTTTTTTTTTTTAAACCTTTATTAAAACTAAAAAGCTAATGCAAGATTTCTTTTTTTTAAACCTTTATTAAAACTGCACTCAAGGGCAATATATTGTAGTATAATATCGAATGTGTAAGGGCAAAAGACTAGCTATGTGCCATCAGACAGGAATTACTCAACCAGTGCCTGGGTACAAGGCTGTCAAAAGTTAAACATCAAGGCCTGCCTGCTATATGGGAATATCTTAATTATTAAATCACAAAGGTAGGGGAGAAAACAGCTTTTGGGTTAATAGAGAAGAAGGGGAATTGGACTGGATGGGGAGGAGGAGGAGGAAGAAGAGGAGGAGGAGGAGGAGGAGGAGGAGGGGGGGTACTCAGTTTAGTAATCTGCTGATCTATTTCTTTTTGATGAACTATTTTAGAACCTCAGTCTGTTCCTGATTACTTTGGCCATCACTTTCTCTCTTCCCATCTTCCCCCTGAACTTTAAAGACTGCATAGAAAGCAGTCAGTTACATTTCAAATCATTTTTATATATTTTTTTCCCTTCTTTCTTTTATATCAGAAAAAAAAAAAATGAAATCTTCATTCTTAGATTAGGCGGTCTGGTTTCTCTATCAGTAAAGGGGATGAGGTTCCATGGACTATAATTGGCCAATTGTAGTTGGTATGTGACCCATAAAATGTGGAGGTGACTATTCCGGCTATACTATGTAATTATGCAAAACTCTCTCTATACAGACTTGCCATCTGATCTAATGACAGTCCCCAAGGTCTCTTTTCAGAAGGGGAGGGCCCACATAAAACAGAAACAAGCACTAACAAAAAAAAAAAGAAAAAAAAAAAGTAGCCATTGTCCTAATAGCATGCTAACTCTAAATGGGAGACCATAAACACATATAAACAGCGGGCAGGTACCTCCCAATTAACTTACACTAATTGTAACTTTATTTTTTTGTAGGCTCCTGAAAAAGAGGCAGGTGCATTAGACTAACAAAAGGAGGCAACTTGCAGCCTAATTACAACAACTAGCAAAACTTTTCCAGCCTTGCAAGGTCTGACTTGCCACTCCAGCACAAGGCTGCAAAACATTTTTTTTTTTACTTTCTATTGTATTAACAGCCTCATTAATCATATTTAAAAGTGAATTATGTTTTTCATAAAGGAAAGGAGCCCTGCTCAAAGCTTATTTATAGCGCACTGGCTATGAGGTCAGAGTATGATTCCAGGGCTGGGGATGGGGCTGTGTAATAGAAAGCACATGTTATAGACTGCGACAGTTTACACTTCCATTATAAGCCTGGGAGATGCAGGCTGCTTCCATGTGACCTTATTAGAAAAGAATCGACAAAAAAAAAAAAAAAAGCCTGAAAAAATAGCTTTCCTGCTATAAGATCATTTCCGAAAGAGATAGAAAACAATGTTGCAACCACTTGTGGGATTTCACATATACATTCTTCCTATAGGGTATGTGCAGAGATGGTCATTTACTAAAGGGGTTGTGCAAATTGTGAACCCCAGTTGGCTTATGACGTCAAGAAGGAGCTTTATGCTTCATGGGTCGATGTGGAGTCATCCGATTCGTTTTGCTAATGTAAAACTTAGATCCCTTAGTAAATCATAACTTTGACCCCCCTTGTAAAACATAACTTGGACCCTTGGTAAACTATAACTTGGACCCATTAGTACAACATAACTTAGACCCTTGGTAAACTATAACTTGGACCCATTAGTACAACATAACTTAGACCCTTGGTCAACTATAACTTGGACCCATTAGTACAACATAACTTAGACCCCTCAGTAAACAATAACCTGGACCCTTTAGTAAAACAAAACATAGATCCCTTTGTGCAACAATAGAAACTTTAGACCCCAAAGTAAACAATAACTTAGACCCTTTATTAAAACATAAATTGGACCCATTATTAAAAAAATTACTTAGACCCTTTAGTAAAATATAACTTTGACCCCTTAGTACAAGATAACATAGACCCCTCAGTAAACAATTAACTTGGACCCTTTAGTAAAACAAAATTTAGACCCCTTTGTGCAACCTGTGTTAGACCCCTCTGCAAACCATAAATTCAACCCAAATGTACAACAAAACTTAGACCCCCCCCCCCCTCAGTAAAAAAATGACTTATACTTAGACCCTGTAGTAAAACAAAACTTAGACCCCTTGTTAAAACATTATTTAGAACCCTTGGTAAATTAAAACTTAGACCCCTTCATGTAACCTAACTTAGACCCCTCTGTGAATCATAAGTTAGAGCCAGCGGTACAACATAACTTAGACCCTTGGTAAACTATAACTTGGACCCCTTAGTACAACATAACTTAGACCCCTCAGTAAACGATAACCTGGACCCTTTAGTAAAAACAAAACATAGATGCCTTTGTGCAACTTGTGTTATGTGTAATCAAGTTTTATTAGCAAAAATGTTTACAATATATGCCTGTAAAACAGAGACAGATCATATTGAGACAAGTAGACCCTTCTGTAAACCACTGTTCATTAAAACATGTTTTTGACCCCTTATTAAAAAATAACTTGGACCCCTTGGTACCCCTTAAACTCTTTATTAAAACATAACTTAGACCCTTGAGTAAACCATAGCTTAAAACCCCCTAGTGAAATCAACTTAGAACCCCTAGAAAAAATTGTATATTTATATCTATATCTAGATATATAGATTAGATTCCTTTGTAAATCATGACTTAGATCCTTTGGTAAATCACAGCTTAGACCCTAGATCCTTTAGTAAAATATAACTAGGAACCATTAATAATAGCAACTGAGTATCCTTGGTAAAAAACAAAAATGAGATCCCTTTGCAAAACGTGACAAAACCCCTTAGTTAACCATTCCTTAAACCCCTTAGTAAAAGACTCCTGGTAAACCCTAACCTGACCCTTTAGTAAAGAATAACATAGACCCCCTTAGAAATACATACAGTAACTAAGACCCATTAAATCCTAACTTAGACCCTTTAGTAAAGAATAACATAGACCCCTTAGTAAAACATACAGTAACTAAGACCCATTAAATTCTAACTTAGACCCTTTAGTAAAGTAAAACTTAGACCCCCCTTATAAAAACATACAGTAACTAAGACCCATTAAATCCTAACTTAGACCCTCTAGTAAAATAAAACTTAGACCCCCTTAGAAAATCATACAGTAACTAAGACCCATTAAATCCTACCCTTTAGTAAAGAATAACATAGACCCTTTAGTAAGACATACAGTAACTAAGATCCATTAAATCCTAACTTAGACCCTTTAGTAAAGAAAAACATAGACCCCCTTAGAAAAACATATAGTAACTAAGACCCATTACTATAAAATTAACTTAGTATCCTTCGAAAAAAAAAAAAATAGATCCCTTCGTAAAACCTGACAGAAAATTAAATAATAAACCATACCTTATTTCCCTTTAAAATATAACTTAGACTCCTTAGCAAACTTTAAATTAGACCCCATTGGTAAGCCATAACTTAGACCCCTTACTAAAACATAACTAAGACCCAAATTATCTACTTAAGACACTTAGTAAAAAAATAAAAATAAAAATCTACAGTATTTGAAAAGCATGATAACTCCCACTTAGTAAACCATAACTTTAATTCTATAGTAAAATGTAACTTAGTGAACCATAACTAAGAACCCTTATAATCTTACCTAAAACCCTTAAGTGACAAAATGAACTAGATCCCTATGTATAGAAGCTCATAACTTAGAATCTTGATAAACCATAACTTGGACCACCTGGTAAAAATAAATAAATAAATACATAAATAAATATGACCCATTAGTGAAACAGAACTTGGACCCCTTAGTACAACATGACCCACCCTCAGTAAACCATAACTTAAACCCCTTTGTAAATAAATTAATTAGACCCCTTAGTGAAAAATAACTTAGAGCCCTTAGTATAACATGACTTAGCACCCCCCATAGTAAACCTAACCCCTTTTAAAATAAATAAATTAATGAATTAGATCCCTAAGTAAAACATAAGTTGGACCCCTTAGTAAAACATAACTTGGACCCCTTAGTACAACATGACTTAAACTCCTCAGTAGACCATAGCTTAGACCCCTTGATACAACATTACTTAGACCCAGTAGTACAACATAACTTAGACCCTTTAGTAAAAAAAACTGAGACCCCTTGTTAAAACATAAATTAGACCCCTTAGTAAATTATATCTTAAACCCCTTCATGCAACTTGGCTTAGACCCCTCTGTGAACCATACATTAGCCCCAGTAGTACAATAGAAACTTTAGACCCCAAAGTAAACAATAACTTAGACCCTTTATTAAAACATAAATTGGACCCATTATTAAAAAAATAACTTAGACCCTTTAGTAAAATATAACTTTGACCCCTTAGTACAAGATAACATAGGCCCATCAGTAAACAATTAACTTGGACACTTTAGTAAAACAAAATTTAGACCTTTTTGTGCAACCTGTGTTAGACCCCTCTGCAAACCATAAATGCAACCCAAATGTACAACAAAACTTAGACCCCCCTCAGTTTACAATTACTTATACTAAGACCTTGTAGTAAAACAAAACTTAGACCCCTTGTTAAAACATAATTTAGAACCCTTGGTAAATTAAAACTTAGATCCCTTCATGTAACCTGACTTACACCCCTCTGTGAATCATACGTTAGAGCCAGTGGTACAACATAACTTAAATCCCAAAGTAAACAATAACTGACTTTATTAAAAAAAACTTAGACCCCCTTTAGTAAAATATAACTTGGACCCCATAATACAACATAAGACCATCAGTAAACTTTGACCCTTTAGTAAAACAAAACATAGACCCTTTTGTGTAACCTGTGTTAGACCCCTCTGTAAACCACTCTTTATTAAAACATAACTTGGACCCCTTATTAAAAAATAACTTGGACCCCTTAAAAAAAAATAACTTAGACCCCTCAGTAAACGATAACGTTGACCCTTTAATAAAACACAATTTAGACTTTTTATTAAAACATAACTTACACCTTTTATTAAAACATAACTTAGGACCCTTGGTAAAATATGACTTGGACCCCTTAGTACAACATAACTTAGACCTCTCAGTGAACAATAAGCTATTGAAACAAAACATAGACCCCTTTAACACATTTTAAACCTTTTAACCGAACCCCCATAGCAAAACACTGCAACTTCAGGGGTGGGTAATATTTAAATACACCTCAGTACAGTTCACAGAGCTTTTACCCCAGAATAAGAATCTTTATTTTCATCTAGTGGGTTGATTTACTAAATGCAAATCCACTTTGCACTACAAGTGCACTTGGAAGTGCAGTCGCTGTAGATCCGAGGGGGAATACAAGTGCAAACTACAAGTGCAAACTACAAGTGCAAAGTGCACTTGAAATTGCACTGAAAGTGCACTTGGAAGTGCAGTCACTGTAATGGGGGAAGCTCTTCTGATTTTATTATCCAATCATGTGCAAGCTAAAATACATTTTTTTTTTTTTTCGTTGCATGCCCCTTTTGGATCTACAGCGACTACAATTCCAAATGGACTTTCAGTGCAATTTCAAGTGCAGTTTGCTCTTGTAGTTTGCACTTGTAGTGCAAAGTGGATTTGCCTTTAATAAATAAACCCCACAGGATAACTTTGAATTGCTTCTACAGGCAAAACTCAAAACTCCTGTAGCAATGGGGGTTACTTACTAAAGGCAAATCCACTTTGCACTACAAGTGCAAACTACAAGTGCAAAGTGCACTTAAAATTGCACTGAAAGTGCGTTTGGAAGTGTAGTCGCTGTAGATCCGAGGGGGACGTACAAGGAAAAAAAGCAAAAAAAAAAACAGCATTTTAGCTTGCACATGATTGGATGATAAAATCAGAAGAGCTTTCCCTCATTTCAGATCTACCCCTCACATTTACAGCGACTGCACTTCCAAGTGCACTTTCAGTGCAATTTCAAGTGCACTTTGCACTTGTAGTTTGCACGTGTAGTGCAAAGTGGATTTGCCTTTCATAAATAACCCCCAATGTTATCCTATGGGGTTGATTTACTAAAGGAAAATCCACTTTGCACTACAAGTGCACTTGGAAGTGCAGTCGCTGTAGATCTGAGGGGAAGGTGTGAAAGGAGGGGAAGCTCTGCTGATTTTATCATCCAATCATGTGCAAGCTAAAATGCATTTTTTTAAATTTTCGTTGCACGTCCCCTTCGGATCTACAGCAACTACAATTCCAAATGCAATTTCAGTGCAATTTCAAGTGCACTTTGCACTTGTAGATTTCACTTGTAGTGCAAAGTGGATTTGGCTTTAGTAAGTAACCCCCATTGCTACAGGAGCTTTGTGTTTTGTCTGTAGAAGCAATTTAATGTTATCCTGTGGGGGTTATTTATTAAAGGCAAATCTACTTTGCACTACAAGTGCAAACTATAAGTACAAACTACAAGTGCAAAGTGCACTTGAAATTGCACTGAAAGTGCATTTGAAATTGTAGTCTGTAGATCTGAAGGGGACCTGCAATGAAAATAAAAAAAAGCATTTTAGCTTACACATAATTGGATAATAAAATCAGAAGAGCTTCCCCTTCTTTCAGATCTGCCCCTCGCATTTACAGCGACTGCACTTCCAAGTGCACTTTCAGTGCAATTTAAAGTGCACTTATAGTGCAAAGTGGATTTGCCTTTAGTAAGTAACCCCCATTGCTACAGGAGCTTTGTGTTTTGTCTGTAGAAGCAATTATTAATGTTTTCCTGTGGGGGTTATTTATTAAAGGCAACTCCACTTTGCACTACAAGTGCAAACTACAAGTACAAACTACAAGTACAAACTACAAGTGCAAAGTGCACTTGAAATTGCATTGAAAGTGCATTTGGAATTGTAGTCGCTGTAGATCCAAAGGGGACCTGCAACGAAAATAAAAAAAAAACAGCATTTTAGCTTGCACATGATTGGATGATAAAATCAGCAGAGCTTCCCCTCATTTCAGATCTACCCCTCAGATTTACAGCGACTGCACTTCCAAGTGCACTTTCAGTGCAATTTCACGTGCACTTTGCACTTGTAGCTTGCACTTGTAGTGCAAAGTGGATTTGCCTTTAATAAATAACCCCCACAGGATAACATTAAATTACTTCTACAGGCAAAACACAAAACTCCTATAGCAATGGTGGTTACTTACTAAAGGCAAATCCACTTTGCACTACAAGTGCAAACTACAAGTGCAAAGTGCACTTGAAACTGCACTGAAAGTGCATGACCCCCTCAGATCTACAGCGACTGCACTTCCAAGTGTACTTTCAGTGCAATTTTAAGTGCACTTTGCACTTGTAGCTTGCACTTGTAGTGCAAAGTGGATTTGCCTTTGGTAAATAACCCCCACAGGATAACACTGAATTGCTTCTACAGGCAAAACACAAAACTCCTGTAGCAACGTATTTTTACGTCAGTAGCCTATACTGATCCCTATCCATGGTGTGTCAGCTCTGTGAACTGAGCCTATTCCATATAATAATGACATGATGTAAAGTGTGTTGAGTGGTGTCTGGCTCCCCCTATGCTCGCACACCCCCTGTAATAGTTAATATATATTCTGCATTATAGTCTATTGATTATAGAAGACATGAAGTCCTTTTTTTTATTCTCTTTTTTTTTTTTTTTTTCCCTGGTCGGAAGTCTCTGCAACATTGTAAAGCAGCAGCCAAGGCTGGGATGATAATCATAAAGGTGGATTGGAAATTAAAAAGTCCATATTTGCATTTTAATGCAGCCAGCAGCGTCCTTCTCACGCCTGTGCTTAGATCTCCGAGGCGGGCAGCAAACATTCCCCCTTATCATCACATAGAGGTGCAAATCTGGGCAGATATTAGCAGAAATGAAGTGCTGCCACAGGCACAGATACACAGCTCTGCTCTTGTCAAGGGGTCACCATGCCTCAGATTGCTTCTGGAGATCTTTTGAAAAAAAAAAAAAAAAAAAAGAGAAAAAAAAAAATCCACACAACTGAAAGCTTTAGTGGTATTAGTTGTTCAGAAGACACATCACTAGTATCACATTCAGCTTCTCCTCCTTGCACTTTCCTTGCAGGGATTTTTTTTATTTATTATATTTTTTTCCTCCCTTTTTTTTTTATTTTTTTCCCCCTCCACTGACACAGTTCTGATCCCTGAGATGACAAGGCTGGGGAGGAAAGAAAGAGAAAATTGCATCTGCTATTGTAGCGACTATTTTTTTTTTTTTTCCAATCAAAGAAGGCTTTCTACTTTATCTGTCGGAGGAAAAAAAAAAAAAGAGGCGCACAGAAAAGAGACAAAATGAGTTTTGTGTTTCATAATTAAACGTCCCACCCCAAATTCTTTTCACCAAGGAGGGATTTGTACACATCAGAACCCCCCCCCCCCCCCCACACACACACACACATACTGAATTCACTTTGTCTCATGCTGTGGGGCTTGCCTGTGATCTATTGTAGATCTAGAGATTACCGTTAATATAATCTTTACAAGGGAAAAAAAAATACAAAAAAAACTTTTTTTTTTTTTTCAAAAACGCTGTAGAGGGTATAAGGGCTGCTATGTACTAAGGGATGCGGTTTGACGCACGTAGAGCGCAGGGAGGGAAGGCGAGCGCGATCTGGTGTCTGACAAGTCTGCACGTGTAGGCGGATGTGTACACACACACACACAGATAACTGGGCATCGAACAGATCACTGGATTGAGGGGTTCAGGGGAAAGAATAACATAAAAAAAAACAGACAGATAAGAGAATGAATGAGAGATTATTTTCATAGGATTATAGTAGGTGCTTTAGAAGTAATGAATGAAGGAAGAAAAGGAATAAAGGAATGATGGGTGATTTAGCATTAAGGAAAGAAGAAAAGGAAATAAGGGAATGATGGAGAAAATTAATAAGGGAATGATAGATAAAAGGAATAAGGGAATGATAGATAAAAGGAATAAGGGAATGATAGATAAAAGGAATAAGGGAATGATAGATAAAAGGAATAAGGGAATGATGGGTGCATCAAGGAAAGAAGAAAATGAATAAAGGAATGGTGGGTGCTTTAGCATTTAGAAAATAAAAAAATAAATAAGGGAATTATGGAGAAAATGAATAAAGGAATGATGGGTGACTTAGCATTAAAGAAAGAAGAAAAGGAATAAGGGAATGATGGAGGAAATGAATAAGGGAGTGATGGGTACTTTAGCATTGAGAAAATAAGAAAATGAATAAGGAAATGATAGAGAAAAGGACTAAGAGAATGATGGGTGATTTAGCATTAAAGAAAGAAGAAAAGAAAGAAAGAGAATGATGGAGAAAATGAATAAGGGAATGATGGGTGACTTAGCATTAAGACAATAAGAAAATGAATAAGGGAATGGTGGAGAAAATGAATAAGGGAATGATAGAAAAAAAGGTATAAGGGAACGATGGGTGCTTTAGCATTAAAGAGGAACTGCAGTCTGCTAACATAATATGTAATAAAAACATCTTTGCCATTCTGAAGCTTCCCTCCAACCACTTTGCATGTTGTTTAATATATACTGTGATTTCTGTACTTGCCCAATATGCTGCAGAAATCTGGCTGCAGCCATTTGAACTGTGGGCAGCTGAAGCTGCTGCCTTTTCACTTCCTGGATTTACACAGAGACACACCTCCAGCTCTGCAGCTCTCATTGGCCCTCTTATGATTCACCCCCTCCCTCCCTTGCTGGCAAACTCTCACAGGTGTGCATGATTTCATAAGCCTAGGCTTTTTTCCAGACAAGAAACAGAAAGTGGGCCGTATACATTTTTTTTTTACTATTAAGTGTAACTGTTAAGACAACAACAAGGGCAGAAGATTTAATAGATGGAAAGATGGAAAAAATGACTGAAGTTCCGTTTTTAAGGAAAGAAGAAAAGGAATAAGGGAATGATGGGTACTTTAGCATTAAAAAAAGGAATAAAGGGAATGATGGAGAAAAGGAATAAGGGAATGATGGGTGGCATTAGCATTAAGGAAATAAGAAGAATAAGCTGAAGAGAATGATGGGTGCTTTAGAACCAAGGAAGGCAGGAAGGATAGAAGGGAAATAAAATAAAATAGGGGAACAGAGAGGAAGATAGGGGAACAGAGAGGAAGATAGGGGAAAAGATAAGAAGATAGGGGAACAGATAGGAAGATAGGCGAACAGAGAGGAAGATAGGGGTTCAGAGAGGAAGATAGGGGAACAGATAGGAAGATAGGGGAACAGAGAGGAAGATAGGGGTTCAGAGAGGAAGATAGGGGAACAGAGAGGAAGACAGGGGAACAGGGAGGAAGATAGGGGGACAGAGAGGAAGATAGGGGAACAGAGAGGAAGATAGGGGAACAGATAGGAAGATAGGCGAACAGAGAGGAAGATAGGGGTTCAGAGAGGAAGATAGGGGAACAGATAGGAAGATAGGGGAACAGAGAGGAAGATAGGGGAACAGAGAGGAAGATAGGGGTTCAGAGAGGAAGATAGGGGAACAGAGAGGAAGACAGGGGAACAGAGAGGAAGATAGGGGAACAGAGAGGAAGACAGGGGAACAGAGAGGAAGATAGGGGAACAGAGAGGAAGATAGGGGTTCAGAGAGGAAGATAGGGGAACAGAGAGGAAGATAGGGGAACAGAGAGAAAGATAGGGGAAGATAAACTGGGGGAGAAAATAAAGAGAGAGGACATAAAAAAAATAGATAAAATGGGGGACAATGTAGAAAAACTGGGGAAGTAGAGGAAAATAAGGGGCATACTAAAAAGGGGGAGGCAGAGGAAGTAAAACTAAGGAATGGAGAAAAAAAAGGGGGATAGTGAAGGGATGAAAAGGGAAGGTGGTGATAGTGGTTGGAGGGGTTTGGGAAGGAAAGGGGGAGAAAAGAAAGGAAAAGATAAAAGTATGCATAAAAACAAAAAGGTAAACATAATGGGTCACAGATGGGCAAAATAGAGAGATAGATAGACAGATAGATAGATACATTTTTATAGATAGCAGGAAAGGAAAGGAGAGGAA
>CM053029.1:582840741-582910741 GCA_028564925.1 Lithobates sylvaticus
TTCATTTGGACTGTAACATTCTTAATACTCCTTCATCTGCACATCTACAGTAATGTATGTACCCTAAAAACAATTAAAAAAAAATGACTTTCCTGAATTCTATTGGAATAAATGTATACAATTGTATTTTAAATCGTAACCCTCCTCAACCTTCACCAACAATTTCTTTGTAGCATCAACTAGATCTTTTTCTAGTTGAGCAGGAATATAGAACTGTATTATTATTGCATTATTATTATTATTATTATTTCTGCTACTACTTTTATAGTCTTTCTCTTCTTTATCTTATGAATGTTATTATTGTATTATTATTATTGCTACTACTAATATTGTTTTCTTCTTTTTCGCATTATTATTGTATTTTTATTATTATTATTATTATTAATATTTCTACTACTGCTATTATAGCCTTCCTCTTCTTCTTCTTATGATTTTATATATATATATATATATATATATATATATATATATATATATATATATATATATATAATAAATAAATATATATATATATAAATCTATATATATCTATAGATATATTAATAATCATAAGAAGAAGAGGAAGGCTATAATAGCAGTAGTAGAAATATTAATAATAATAATAATAATAATAATAATAATAATTCAAATTATTATTATGAATATTATTACTACTACTACTATTTAAGTCTTCCTCTTTTTCTTCTTCTGATTAATATTATTCCTACTACTACTACTACTACTACTACTACTATTATAGTCTTCTTCCTCTTCTTATTCTTCATTTTCTTATGATTATTATTATTTGCAGGATTCTTCCATTCTAAAACTACAGCAGGAGCTTTTTTTTTTTTTTTAAATCAAATTATCAAGGGGAAGCTTGATAAATGACCCCCAAGGTATAGAGGCTGTCTTTGATTTTTATGCAAATCTCACATGGTTAGACAGCGCTCCTTAAAATTCAAGTCCATAAAATGACTAGGGAGTCCGACCATTTATCATTTTCAGAGGTATTAATTCAAGATGCATTGCCTGCTGGCTTTGTGTGAATATTATCTGAGAGAGGCCAGGTCATCGCTATGAACTATTGATTAGAAGTAGAAGTCATATCTCCCCATGTAGGCAGAATTCGTGCCTGTCTCCCTGACAAGGTGAGGATGTATCCAGCTGGCCTGATTGCTTTATTCAGCCTTTGCAGCCCTCACCCCCTTTTAGAATTTCCTTACTTTTTAACTTGTGACCCTGAGAAGCCACTAGAAATTGCACAAATCGCCCCTTTTTAACCCAAAAGAGATGAAAAAGCAACCGTGAGGGTTGGGTAGGGGATATCAGCTGCTGGTATGGATGCAGTGACATGTCAATAGCTGTGTGTGGCACAATACACTTGTGATAGTTATGAGGACAATCTGTGGATCAGACAGGACAGCTTGATATCATGTCTCAACAGGCTGGGACTTACAGTGCTTTGACAGCTGTCTGTTTGTCCTGTGGCTCATTGGCTTTGTAATTGCTGGTTCCTGTAGTCAAGCATTTCTGGTTAGACTTTAGCTGGACATAGACATCAGATGACAAACTGCTGGCCCAAGCATTATCTCATGTATATGTAGCGCCATATCCCCTGCGGGCGGCTATGTATTTTCTGGGCTTACCGATTACCTCCTCCTTGTAGCTCGCCGTTCGTTGTCTAGGGGCTCCCAGGGTTAGTACCCAGTAATTTCAGAGACCAAATACTCAAAGTCCTTTTGAGGATTTTTATTTGCAAAAATAACTGTTCAACATAACACAGTCTCTTAGTTGAGGATAGAGGGTATGGGTGATAAAGCTCAGGCACAGAACTGCTGACATCAAATGAATGTCTCCTCAGATAGCCCAGAGAGTAGCCACTCGCAACTGGACACTTCACTGTTGGATAAACCCCTGTCTGTAGATTTAGCAGCCAACAAGTGATTCAGAATTTTACAAAGTCTCTGCCACAGACCATGTTGTAACCGAAGGATAGGTTTAGGAACTTTCCCTATGGTACCTGGATCTTCCAGCCATTTCGGCGATACTGTAGGAAATGTGGATTCACTAGTGTCCATACAACCTCAGCTCCCAGGCTCTTACCGAGCAGCCAGCTTCTTGGCTCTCCTCTGAAGAGTCCTCCCCTGGCCGCTTGTACTAGTTGCTGTGCCTCTCCAATCCCGAGAGCACACCAGGACACCTCAGAATCCTCCTTCAGTCACTGGGCCTCCAACTAGCCAGTTCCGAGGCTCGGGAACGGACGGATCCCCATCCCAGACCATGAGGGCCTCTGGGGCTGGTCAGGGTGACCAGGCTTACGGGGGCAGCAGACACTCCTGGGTCCAGGACCCCTCATGGGGCTGGTCTGGACCGGAACCAGGAATCAGAAGAGCAAGCCGAACCCTGAACACTTCAGCATCTTAAATACCCCTTCCATGAATACACAGCGGGGCCAGACGCGCCCACTGATTGGCTCCGAGAAAGATTGGTACCTAAGACGTCTAACCAGACTGCGTTCTCAGCCTGTCACAGGTGCTCACTTCACCTATGACCAGACAGAACTCCAGTACAGCCCAGCCAAACTGATGCCAAGGTAAATGACCTAAACAATTAACCCCCAGAACTCAGTTACAGTTCTGGAAAAAAATAAATTTGAAGCATAGCGTACACTTTAGAAAAGTGTCAACGCTACATATAGATAGGAAGGAAGAGGCTTTGTTGGACTTTAAACCATTACTACCATTACCATAATACCAATAAAGTCCAATATAGCCTCTTCCTTCCTATCTATACATATTGACGGTATGAAGGTACCATAAATAATATTCTTATTGTCATGGCACTTCTTTACAACACATTGGGGGTTATTTACTAAAGCAAAATCCACTTTGCACTGCAAGTGCACTTGGAAGTAAAGTCGCTGTAGATCCGAGGGGGACATGCTAGGAAAATAAAAAACAGCATTTTAGCTTGCACATGATTGGATGATAATATCAGCAGAGCTTCCACTGATTTCAGATCTACCCCTTAGATTTACAACGACTGCACGTCCAAGTGCACTTGCAGTACAAAATGGATTTGCCTTTTCGTAAATAACCCCCATTATCTCATGTAAATAGAAGGGGCAAACCCTGTAACCATTTATGCTTCCACTAGATATGAAAACAGCTGGACTGAGAAACTGTTATTCAAATGCCATGGGTAATATAAGGTGAACCATTCCTCTGACCAATAGGAGGAAAGCAAAGGGTTACTTAACTTCCCAGCAGCATACACTCATCTTTACTCACTTCCATGCAATTCCTTTTGGTCGCCTGGACTGGGGATATAAAGCTTTTTGAAAGCTGACCTTCACTCCTTTTCTACTCTCCCTTCTCCCCTTTCAGCAAATTGCAAAAAAAATAAAAAATTGTAGGGGGATACCTTGTTTCGGGAAGCACAACCCAAGCTTCTGCCATTGTCGCCTAGATGAGAATGATGTCCCCCCCATCTGAAGCCTCCTGGGATATCCATGTCATGCATCCTTGGAGGCTTCTAGGTGAGAATGACTCCCCCCACCCCGTCTGATGCCTCCTGAGACACCCATCTCACACATCCTTGTGGACTTCTAGGTGGGCGTGATGTCCCCCCATCTCAAGCCTCCTGGGATATCCATGTCATACATCCCTGTGGACTTCTAGGTGAGAATGATGTCCTCTCACCTGAAGCCTCCTGGGATATCCATGTCATGCATCGTTGGAGGCTTCTAAGTGATAATGACATCCTCCCATTTGAAGCCTCCTGTGATATCCATGTCATGCATCCCTGTGGACTTTAAGGTGAGAATGACTTCCCCCCCATCTGAAGCCTCCTGAGATACCCTTTCCTGTAGTATGTGTATTAATGTGCCACTTTACTTGCTCAATTACTTGGAATTGCTCCAGAGCTCAGTGAGGGGTAATGATGTGCATTAACCTGTAGCAACCAATCAGTAAACAGTAGTAATCTGCTGTAATCTCTAGCAACCAATCAGTGAGTGGTAATGATGTGCTGTAACTCCTAGCAACCAATAAGTGAGTGCTAATAATGTGCAGTAACCTCTAGCAACCAATCGGCAAGCATAAATTGTAACCTTTAGCAACCAGCCAGTGAGCGGTTAGGAAAGGCTGTACTCTCTGGCAACCAATTGCAATTGCTGTGTGATCTGCTGCAGTAAACTGATTTTGAGTCCACCTGCTATTTTTTGTATGTCTCAGAATGGAGGGGGGCCCCAAGAAAATGTTTGCCCAGGACCCAATCTATATCAAAGACGGCCCTGTTGATGGGTTTCCATCCCTGTGTATTGGGGTATCTCCTAAGGTTTAAAAGTAGTAAGTAGGGATAATCCAAACTTACCTATTCTCTCTGTTTTATGAAGATCTAAAATACTGTGTGTTCGTTTAAAAAAAAAAATATAATCCTAAATACCTCCTTTCACAGCGCCGCTTTGCGGTCATGTGACCTCCCTCTGCTGGCCAGCAGCTGCGCCTCCTGCTGCTCTCCTTAGATCGAGGAAGGAGCGTGGAGGGGATAATGTGACCGCAGAGTGACGGGGTGAGAAAAGGTATTTAGGATTATAATTAACAAAAAACACACACACAGTAGATCTTTATAAAACAGAGAGGTACAAGTAATGGGGGTAAGTGACTTAACAACCACTTTAATCACTTCAGTACCGGGCACTTTCCCCCCTTCCTGCCCAGGACAATTTTCAGCTTTCAGCGTTGTCACACTTTGAATGACAATTGCGCGGCCATGAAACACTGTACCCAAACTAAATTTTTATCATTTACTTTCTACAAATAGAGCTTTCTTTTGGTGGTATTTGATCACCACTGGGGTTTTTATTTTTTGCTAAACAAACTAAAAAAGGCCACAAGTTTTTCTTTGTTTCTGTTATAAAATTTTGTTTTCACCTTCACTGACGGGCACTGATGAGGCAGCATTGATGAGTTGGCACTGATGGGCACTGATGGGGAGGCACTAATATGTACAATTGATGGGCACTAATAGGCAGTACTGATATGCAGCACAGATGGGCACCAATAGGCGGCACTGATGGGCACTGATAGGCGGCACTGATAGGTGGCCCTGATGGGCACTGAACGGCACTGATATGCGGCACCGATAGGCACTAATAGGCGGTATGGATGGGCACTGACAGACAGCACTGATAGGCACTGACACTCCGACAGGTGGCACTGATGGACACTGACAGGCGGCACTGATGCGCACTAATAGATGGCACTGATGGGCAGCACTGATGATGAGGTACTGACAGTCATTACTGATGGGCACTGATTGGCATCTCTGAAGGACACTGACAGGCATTACTGATGGTCACTGATTGGCATTTGGTGGGCACTGATTGGCAGCTGATGGGCAGTGATTGACAGATGTAGTGGGCACCTCTGATGGGGGCTGAGCTCATAATCAATGATCACTGATTATCAGAGCAGACCCCCCCTCTGACAGGAGGGGGGATCATGGAGACATGGATAGATGGGGGAGTTTACTTTGAATATTTGAATCGAAATAAATCTTTTTTTCAGCTTGTGGTGCTCAAACACAGGTAAGTTTTACTTTAGGCCCCTTTCACACTTGTGTGACTTGTCCTGCGACTTGGGACTGCAAAGTCACAGGACAAGTCGTACCCCCATGATTTCCAATGAGTAACCATATCTGTGCGACTTTAAGTTGCAGCGACTTCAAAGTAGTCCCTGCACTACTTTGGTCCGACTTTGATGCGTGCTTGAGGTCCTCAAGATTGCAGGCATTGATTCAAGTCATGTCAAAGTCGCTTCAAAGTCACATCAAAGTTGCGTGACTTTAAGGTCATACAAGTGTGAAAGGGGCCTTAATTTAGTACTCTGTCATAAATTGCAGAATGCAAAATTATTAATTAGTTTACAGTATATTTGATCATATATACTTTTCATTATTGTTTGAATTACATACAGATTCAGAAAAAAATGACTTACAGTTGGTATAGAAAAGAATTCCCCCCCTTTAAAATAATCACATTTTGTTGCTTTTCATCCTGAAATGAAGACAAGACACAGCTTTTGTTTTATCCAGCTGTATATACTAGTGCAACTTATAGCATCCAAGTGAAAGATACAACGCCAACATGTCAGAAAATAAATAAATAAAAAAACAGAATCACTGAGTTGGAAAAAGGATCACCCCCACCCTTATGTCGGTATTTGGTTGAACCACCTTTTGCTTTAATTATAATTAATTAATGATTAGGATTTTTGCCAGACATATCGTTTGGTGTTGAGGCCAAATAATCAAATTTTGGTCTCATTTGACCACCTTAAACGTACCTTGAAGATTCTGAGGCCCCATGGAAAAAGGTGTTCTGGTCAGACGAGACTAAAATTGTATTATTTGTCCTCAACACCAAATGATATGTTTGGCGAAAATCAAGTACAGCTCACCATCCCAATAACACCATTCATACAGTAAAGCGTGGAGGTGGTTATATCCTGTTATGGGGGTGTTTCTCTTCAGCAGGGACTGGAGCACTTGTCAGGATAGAAGGAAAAATGGATAGGCCACATACCATCAAATTCTTGAGGAAAATCTGTTGCCCTCTGCCAGAAAGTTGTCAATGGGAAGAAGGTTGGTTTACCTTCCAAAACGACCAAGACCCAGGAGAAAAAAGGTGAATGTCCTTGCATGGCCTTATGCCGCGTACACACGAGCGGAATTTCCGTCGGAAAAATCTTGGATGGTTTTTCCGACCGAATTCCGCTCAAGCTTGCATACACACGATCACACAAAAGTTTGCTGAACTTCGACCGTCAAGAACGCAGTGACTTACAACACTACGACGAGCCGAGAAAATTAAGTTCAATGCTTCCGAGCATGCGTCAAATTGTTTCCGAGCATGCGGAGGAATTTTACCATCGGAATTGGTACAGACGATCGGAATCTCCGATCGGAAATTTTTCCGACCGAAAAATTGAGAACCTGCTCTCAATCTTTTGCTGGCTGGAATTCCGCCTTAAACTACGTAGAGGGTTGTTTACTGTAAGAGCGGCAAGGATGTGTAATTCCCTTCCACAGGCGGTGGTCTCAGCGGGGGGCATTTATAGTTTCTAGAAACTATTAGATAAGCACCTGAACGACCGCAACATACAGGGATATACAATGTAATACTGACATATAATCACACACATAGGTTGGACTTGATGGACTTGTGTCTTTTTTCAACCTCACCTACTATGTAACTATGTAACTATGTAAAAGTCCGATGGAGCATACACACGGTCGCATTTTCGGACCAAAAGCTCTCATCGGACTTTTGCTGGCGGAATTTCCGCTCGTGTGTACAGGGCATTAGTCAGAGCCCAGACTTAAACCCCATTGAAAATCTGTGGAATGACTTAAAGACTGCAGTCCACAAACCGTCACCATCAAATGTAACTGAACTTGAGCAGTTCTGCAAAGAAGAGCAGGCAAATATTATAAAGTCTAGATATTCAAAGTTAGTAGAGACAAATCCCAACAGACTTATGCCCTGTACACACGGTTGGAATTTCCGACGGAAAAGGTCCGATCGGATTATGTTGTTGTGTGTGGGCTCTATTGGACTTTTTCCTGTCGGAAATTCCGACGGAAAAAATTTGAGAGCAGGACCTAAAATTTTCCGACAACAAAATCCGATCGGACTTTTTCCGGTCGTTTGTAGAGAATTCCGACGGACAAAGTGCCACGCATGCTCAGATCAAATTACGAGACCAAAGCCATTGGCTACTAGCCTCTACGTAGTTCCGTCATACGCAACGAACATCACCACGTTCGGAATGATCAGATTTTCCGACAACTTTGTCCGACCGTGTGTATGCAACACCAGTTTTGGACAAAATCCGTCGGAAAAAATCAGACGGATTTTGTGGTCGGACCAAGTGTACAAGGCTTAAGACGGCTTTCACACCGACCTGCGGGGGGGGGGGGGGGGCGTAGGCGGTAAACCATAATTTTAGCAGCCGAAAAGGGGTTAAATCTGCCCGCAAAAAGGCGCCGGAGCGGCGTTTTGCCGGCCGTATTGCAACACTGCCCCGTTGATTTCAATGGGGAGCAGCGGTGGAGGAGCAGTGGAGGAGCTGTGAGTTCACCGCTCCTTCACTTCTCCAAAAAAGCTGCTGGCAGGACTTTTTGTGATACCCTGCCAGCGCACCGCTCCAGTGTGAAAGCCCTCAGGCTTTCACACTGGAGTGAATGGAGCCGCTTTTTTCAGGCGCTATTTTTAGCGCTGTAGCACCTGAAAAACGCTGGCAGTGTGAAAGGAGTCTTAAGGCTGGAAGTAAAACAAAAGGTGGTCCAACAAATACTCACATAAGGGGGGGTGATCCTTTTTACAACTCAGTGATTATTTTTTTGAATTTTTTTTTTCTGACACGTTGGCGTTGTATCTTCCACTTTGATGTTATAAGTTACACATAAAACAAAAAACTGTCTGTCTTCATTTCAGGCTGCAAAGCAACACAATATGATTTATTTAAGGGGGGGGGGGTTCTTTTCTATACCCACTGTATAATACTGTACATGTGAAGGTTCACCTGAAGACCTACTGCTAGGAATATATCATTATTGTCAGTTTAAGCAAACTCGTCTTATTTATGTGAGTCAGTTCCACCAGTGAGGGAAAATACTCTAATAATATCGGTGATTGCTGAGCATCTAACCAAGAGCTAGAGATCAGGACTCCTGATCAATAAAACCAACCTGGTTGACTTGTTAAGTTTTGCTGCCTATTATATTAATGGAATTCCCTGATGGGCTCTTGAACACATGACATATGACACTAAAGAGTAACTCTATGGCTGTGTATAGGTAGAGCACCAATATAAGCTTAGCAATTCAGTCTTCTTACGATCGATCTAGAATGGGATAGTAATACCTCCTAATTGCTGTAAGAACAAAACGTCATTTAGCATAAACTCTCTAAATCTGTCTCATTAGGGGCAGTCCGTTATTTCTGTATCTATGTACAACAAATCTGAAATGAGAAAAATATCACATAGCAAAATTACATTTAAATTAAATATATGAAATGTGATTATTTTTGACCACCAATATATTATACAGAATTTTTACAATGTATTAGGGCTGTGGAAATTAAAGATTAATTCCTCGATTAATCAATTCATTTATTTGATCAATCAAAATTCTTTTGATCGGTACTCACCTCTCCGCCGGCTTCCGGGTCTTCAGGGAGTTCCGTCAGAGATCCGGTGACGTCACAGACATCCCTGGTGGGGAGGAGGAGGAGTCCGGTGACGTTGAAGTTCTGATTGAACGTAGCACGTACGGGGGAGGAGCTACGCATGACATCACCCGCTGTTGCCTTACGGAACTAACACGATTGTCGGCTTTACATGCTGTGTTTTTATCGTCTTTATGTGAGTAGTTTGTGTTTGAACACAAAAATTAAATGTTATACTCAACAGTGAGCACGTAGATCTTTTCTTTCTACCCATGACCTGGCGTCCTTGCTGAGATCTAAGGAGACGTGAGAGAAGTTTATGGTCCTTGTTAACCCCTTTGATATCCGCTTGCATGACCACCTGTTTGCACAGGGGTCCATGCCATAAGGTGAGAGTGATTAGTTAGACCGGAGGTGGAGGGATTGTCACGCTACTGTGAAAAAAAAAATGACTTACGTCAGTGCAACAGTTTGAATTTAAAATGTATTTGTGTGAACTGTGAAGTTAAGTCATGGATTGTGGAAACTAACTAGTGTCGGGTGATTGTATATAGTGTATACCACATTTACCACTGACTAATGCAGAGTTGCAATGCGAGGAGATCAGCTAAAAGTAGTTGGATCTGTATGTGCGTTATAATTAATCGAAATTAGTAGATTAATTGATTAAAAAAAAAATCGATTAATCGAACACAAAAATTTTAATCAGTAACAGCCCTACAATGTACAAAATTATTTTAACATCAGTGACTGTTTACAGGAATTCAGACTAACAGGAGCATTTCTATCATCATAATTACCTGGGGCATTATTAACCACTTCAGCCCCGGAAGATTTTAACCCTTTCCTAACCATATTATTTTTTGCGATTCGGCACTGCGTGACAAGCTGACAATTGTGCGGTCGTGCGACGTTGTACCCAAACAAAATTGATGTCCTTTTTTCCCTACAAATAGAGCTTTCTTCTCTTTTTGGTGGTATTTGATCGCCCCTGCGGTTTTTATTTTTTGGGCTATAAACAAAAAAACAGCGACAATTTTGAAAAAAAAAGCAATATTTTTAACTTTTTGCTATAATAAATATCCCCCATAAATATATAAAAAAACATATGTTTTCCTCAGTTTAGGCCGATACGTATTCTTCTACATATTTTTGGTAAAAAAAAATCGCAATAAGCGTATATTGATTGGTTTGCGCAAAAGTTATAGCGTCTACAAAATAGGGGATAGTTTTATGGCATTTTTATTATTAATTTTATTTTTATTAGTAATGGCGGCGATCTGCGATTTTTTATCATGACTGCGACTGTGCCCCTTCTCTCCAATCAGCTCTCACTGAGCTTTGCAGAGTGAAACTTCAGCTCCCTACCCCCTGCTTTATGAAAGCTCAGATAAGCTGTATAAATTCTGGACTTTGAACAAATGCAAACAAGAAAAGAATGCAGATAAACACGTACAACTTATGTAAAAGGATTTGTTTCATCTCTGTGTATCACCTGAGGTCAGTCAGTTCACTGGGTATACTTAGGGGTTTACAACCACTTTTAAGGGTGTAACTAAATACCGTCACGCTACAACAATATACAGCGGGTAAAATAAGTATTGAACACGTCACCATTTTTCTAGGTAAAAATATTTCTAAAGGTGCTATTGACATGACATTTTCACCACATGTCAGTAACAACCCATGCGATCCATACATACAAAGAAACCAAAACAAATAAGTTCAGAAATGAAGTTATGTGTAATAAAATGGAATGACACAGGGAAAAGGTATTGAACATGCTAAATTTAATTTATTTAATACTTCATACAAAATCCTTTGTTGGTAATGACGGCTTCAAGACGCCTCCTGTATGGAGAAACTAGTCACATGCATTGCTCAGGTGTGATTTTGGCCCATTCTTCCACACAAACAGTCTTCAAATCTAGAAGGTTCCGTGGGCCTCCTCTATGACCTCTGATCTTTAGTTCTTTCCAAAGATTTTCTATTGGATTTAATGCCACGTACACACGGTCGGAATTCTCGTCGGAAAAAGCTCTGATGGTTTTCCCGTCGCAATTCCGACGGAATTTCGCTCAAACTGTCTTGCCTACACACGGTCACACCAAATTCCGACGGTCTGTAACACAGCGGCATAAAACGCGTTCGACAGCACTATAAAAGGGAAGTTTAATGCTTCTGAGCATGCGTCGAATTGTTTCCGAGCATGCGTCGGAATTGCATACACACGATCGGAAAATCCGATAGAAAGGAAAAATTGAGAACAGGTTCTCAATCCAAAGTCCGTCGGAAATTCCGACAGAAAAAGACCGATGGGCATACACACGGTCGAAAAATCCGTTGAAAAGCTCCCATCGGACTGTTTCCATCGGAAATTCCGACCGTGTGTACGCGGCATAAGTCAGGTGATTGGCTGGACCATTCTAGCAGCTTTATTTTCTTTGAAACCAATTGAGAGTTTCCTTGGCTTTGTGTTTGGGATCATTGTTTTGCTGAAATGTCCGCCCTCGTTTCATCTTCATCATCCTGGTAGATGGCAGCAGATTTTTTATCAAGAATGTCTTGGTACATTTTTCCATTCATCCTTCCTTCAACGATATGAAGTTTGCCAGTACCGTATGCTGAAAAACAGCCCCACACCATGATGTTCCCACCTCCAAACTTCACTGTTGGTATGGGGGGTGTTTTTGGGGCGATGTGCCATTTGCCCTCCAAACATGGTGTGTATTATGGCATCTAAAGAGTTCAATTTTGGTCCCATCTGACCAGACTATAGTCTCCCAGTATTTTACAGGCTTGTCTAAATGTCGTGCAGCAAATTTTAAACGAAAGTCAACATGCTTTTTCTTCAGCAATGTCTTGCGTGGTGAGCAATCACTTATTGTTTTCTTTGAAACAATTGTACCTGCTCATTCCAGGTCTTTCTGAAGCTCTCCACAAGTGGTCCTTGGCTCTTGGACAACTCTTCTGATAATTCTTTTCACGTCTCTGTCAGAAATCTTGCGAGGAGCACCTGGCCGTGGCGGGTTTATGGTGAAATGATGATCTTTCCACTTCCGGATTATGGCCCCAACAGTGCTCACTGGATCATTCAGAAGTTTAGAAATCCTTCTGTAACCAATGCAATCAGTATGTTTTGCAACAATAAGGTTGCAAAGGTCTTGAGAGAGCTCTTTGCTTTTACCCATCATGAGGTGTTACTTGTGTAATGAGACACCTTTTTATAGGCCATCAGCTTAGACTGAACCAGCTGATATTAATTTACACTGACAAGGGGCAGGATTGCTTTATAATTATTGATAGATTTCAGCTGGTGTCTTGGTTTTCCGTGCCTTTCTTCATGCGTTCAATACTTTTTCCCTGTGTTATTTCATTTTATTACACATACGGTAACTTAATTTCTTACTTTTTAAATAGTAACTTATATTGAAAGTTGTAAATATTAAAGACTACAGACAGTACACTTTGAAGGTATTGACAATAAAAATGGCTAAACTTTTTCGGGAGTTTTTCATCCCTAATGGGTACAAGGTTTTACAAAACAAAGATCAACATAAAGGAGAAGATGGTTATTGAACATTCTCTTAATGAATCAGACAAACATACATACTGTGAATAGATACCTAGAACCAATAACAGCGTTGGAAAGTCAATTAAGTCTTTAACCGCTTCCCGACCGCCTCCTGTAGATATATGTCTACAGAATGGCACGGCTAGGCAAAGGCGATCGGGTCACAGAGCTGAAGAACGGGGAGAGGTCTGTGTAAACAAACCTCTCCCCGCGCTTCCTACTCTGCCTGTCATTGATCGGCTGTTCCCTGTCATCGGGAAAGCCGATCAGTGACGTCAGACGTACAGCCACGCCCCCTACTGTAAAAAAAAAACACAAACACGTCACACTAACTCCTCCCCGCCCCCTAGTGGTTAACTCCTTCACTGCCACTGTCATTTACATAGGAATCAGTGCTATTTAAATAGCACTGATTTCTGTATAAATGACAATGGTCCCAAAAATGTGTCAAAAATGTCCGATGTGTCTGCCATAATGTCGCAGTCACAATAAAAATCGCTGATCGCCGCCATTACTAGTAAAAAAAAAATATTAATAAAAAAAAATGCTATAAAACTATCCCCTATTTTGTAAACGCTATAACTTTTGCGCAAACCAATCAATAATCGCTAATTGCGATTTTTTTTACCAAAAATATGTAGAAGAATACGTACCAGCCTAAACTGAGGAAAAAAAAATTATTATATATATTTTTTAGGGATATTTATTATAGCAAAAAGTAAAAAATATTGCATTTTTTTCAAAATTGTCGCTCTATTTTTGTTTATAGCGCAAAAAATAAAAACCGCAGGGGTGATCAAATACCACCAAAAGAAATCTCTATTTGTGGGAAAAAAAGGACGCCAATTTTGTTTGAGAGCCATGTTGCACGACCGCGCAATTGTCAGTTAAAGCGACACAGTGCTGAATCGCAAAAAGGGGCCTGGTCCTTTGGCTGCAAATTGGTCCGGGGCTGAAGTGGTTAAACAGGTAACTCTTGTTTACCTGCAAGTTTCTGAGGCCTGGAGCCATCTGTCCCATATCTTATTATATTTATACGGGCAACCTCTATGTGTATATATTAGCTTCTTGTATGGTAATGTGTTGTTAAATTCGAGTACCCCTGTATTAAATTCAGGAGGTGCATTCCTCATCCATTGTCTGGCAATGATTTTCTAGCTGAGAATAGAGTTTCATGTAGAAAGGTCTTAGAGAATTTGTCTTTGTCGGATTCAGGGAACATTCCCAAAAGACACGGGTTGGGGTGTAGTGTTAGAGGAGAACCCATGAAATCATGTAGGAATTGTACGACTTGTTTCCAGAAACCTTGTATTGCTGGGCATTTCCACAATAAGTGATAGAACGTTCCCAGCTCATGGGAGCACACAGGACAGTCTGCATTTCATTCTCTTTGGTATCTGGCTAATCTGAGAGGGGTGAGGTAAGAGCTGTATGTATATTTGGGTAAGGCGATCTGATCATTTGGGTGACATTGCCTTGCTGGTGTCTAGTGCTTTGCTCCACTCCTCGTCCTCCAGTGTACCAATATCTCTCTACCACCTTGGTTTAAGGTCACATAACTTCATTTCTAAACGTATTTGTTTTGGATTCTTTGTAGAGTTGTGCTCATAAGTTTACATACCCTGGCAGAATTTATGATTTCTTGGCCATTTTTCAGAGAATATGAATGATAACACGAAAAATTTTCTTTCACTCATGGTTAGTGTTTGGCTGAAGCCATTTATTATCACTCAACTGTGTTTACTCTTTTTAAATCATAATGGCAACAGAAACTACCCAAATGACCCTGATCGAAAGTTTACATACCCCAGTTCTTAATACCATGTATTGCCCCCTTTACCATCAATGACGGCTTGAAGTATTTTGTGGTATTTGTGGATGAGGCTCTTTATCTTCTCAGATGGTAAAGCTGCCCATTCCTCTGGGCAAAAAGCCTCCAGTTCCTGTAAATTCTTGGGCTGTCTTTCATGAACGGTACATTTGAGATCTCCCCAGCGTGGCTCAATGATATTGAGGTCAGGAGACTGAGATGGCCACTCCAGAACCTTCACTTTATTCTGCTGTAGTCTATGACAGGTCGACTTGGCCTGGTGTTTTGGATCATTGTCATGTTGGAATGTCCAAGTACGTCCCATGTGCAGCTTCCTGGCTGATGAATGCAAATGTTCCTCCAGTATTTTTTGATGACATACTGCATTCATCTTGCCAACAATTTTGACCAAATTTCCTTTGCATTTGAGGCTCACACATCCCCAAAACATCAGCGATCCACCTCCGTGTTTCACAGTAGAAATGCTGTAACTTTCATCATAGGCCTTGTTGACTCCTCTCCAACTGAAGTGTTTATGGTTGTGGCCAAAAAGCAAAATTTTGGTCTCATCACTCCAAATGAATTTGTACCAGAAGGTTTGAGGCTTGCCTGTGTGCTGTTTGGCGTATTGTAAGCAGGATACTTTGTGACATTTGCGTAGTAATGGCTTTCTTCTGGCGACTCGACCATGCAGCCCATCTTTCTTCAAGTGTCTGCTTATTGTGCATCTTGAAACAGCCACACCACATGTTTTCAGAGAGTCCTGTATTTCACCTGAAGTTATTTGTAGGTTTTTCTTTGCATCCCGAACAATTTTCCTGGCCGTTGTGGCTGAAATTTTAGTTGGTCTACCTGACCGTGGTTTGGTTTCAACAGAACCCCTCATTTTCCACTTCTTGATTAGAGTTTGAACACTGCTGATTGGCATTCTCAATTCCTTGGATATCTTTTGATATCCCTTTCCTGTTTTATACAGTTCAACTACCTTTTCCCGCAGATCCTTTGACAAGTCTTTTGCTTTCCCCATGACTCAGAATGTGAAGCACTGGATGAAAGATGCAAGGGTCTGTCAGGAGTCCAGAAACTCATTGACCTTTTATACACACACACTAATTACAAGCAAACAGATCAGGTGAGGATGGTTACCTTTAATAGCCATTCAAACCCCTCATTTGTCATTTGGGTCGTTTCTGTTGCCATTATGATTTAAAAAGAGTAAATACAGTTGATTGATAATAAATGGCTTCAGCCAAACACTAACCATGAGTGAAAGAAATGTTTTTGTGTTATCATTCATATTCTCTGAAAAATGGCCAAGAAATCATAAATTCTGCCAGGGTATGTAAACTTATGAGCACAACTGTATGTATGGATTGCATGGGTTGTTATCGACATGTGGCGAAAATTTCATGTCAATAGCACCTTTATAAATAGATTTACCTAGAAAAATGGTGACGCGTTCAATACTTATTTTACTTGCTGTATATTGTGAATCTCTTACTAAAGGAGTTGGGAACAAATGTTGAGAATATTTACTTCAATCGTTTGAAAATCAAATTCCTGTTTACTTACTTTATCTACACATTTGGATATTTGAAGTTAAAATTCTCCACAATTTATTTAGTTCAGTAAATCAGCCCAATTATATCACAAATCAGTATATTGCATTACGTAGTAGAGTTGAGTGAATGATGGAGAATTCTGATGATTTCCTCTGCTAGGAGAATATTTGTCTTGTCTGGCATAATAGTGAATTGGCAAAGAGAAGTCTGAAGGACCACTTACCAATTCAATATAATGGCTAGTGGCAGTGGCCACCACCAAGAAGTCCAAGTTCCAAGGGTGTGCACTATTCTTCACTCTAGGGGACCTGGTGGATTACAATGGGGATACCACTTTTAAAGAAAAATTTCAGGCACTGTATATTTTTACATAGTTATGTTAGTTCAGCTTATACCATACCTGGCCGATGCCCCAAGAAGATCAAAATCACACAAGTAGATATCACTACTCCAGTCATCTCCACTTGCTTCCAGTTCATGTGCTGAGCGGCTGGTCTCATGCATTTTGAACACAGGAGGCCGCTTAGCACAGGCGCCATTCAGAGAATGCTTTTAATTTTCTAAATGAATGCAAAACGTTCTCTGATTGGCTGAGGTGGAGAGTTGAGGTGGTGATGTCTCGCTTCCCACCTCATCCAATCAAAGAATGCTTCGCATTAATTCATAAAAATGCAGTAGCTGTCTCTATTACAAGCAGATACTACCTCAGAGTAGGGACTTCCTGATCAACGCTGGTGTCGAGAAAATTAACAAAAAATATGATCATAAATGTATTATTTTTTATTCTTATTGACACCCCAGATGATGATTGTGTAATCGAAACGCGTTGGGTTGACCCCTTTACAGATATCGCTATTCTACATACATTTTTTCTTGCGTATGATCTCCTTCTGAAATGTGAGTGTTCCATTTATATTTTTAAATAAATCTTTTCTGAAATGGTATCACGCTATGCTGATTTCTGTTTGCATGGTTGATGACATTTGATGCCAAGCTCCTACCTCCCTTCCGATGGTTTTGGATTTTATTCAATGGTTGTGATTGGTGATCTGAAGGTCTGATGCTGTTCCAAGGATAGGATACAGGATTCAATCTTTCCATTGGGTTTACCATAACCAACAAGCCTTAGTTGACCTGGGTGGCCTATTCCCCGACCAGGTCAATACTATCTGGTAAGCCTCCTCCCTTAATCACGGTGGTGTCACTTTCTGCTAACAGTCCAAACGAGTCACATCAGTGGTTGGATTTACAAATTTTTTGATCACATTTGGACTTTTTTGTGCACATGTGAAACTCTTCGTGGACTTATCACTTTAATATCAGCAATCAGTGAATGTCACATTTTTATTGTGTGTTATAAGTTTTCATGTCTTATCACGCATCATCATTGTTTTATTATATATATTTATAGATGTACGGTCTATAGACTTATTATCAATATTTTCACTTAGCGCCACACTTTTTGTTTCCATATTTATCTTGTTGCTGTCAGTCTATAGCAGTGTTGGCTGCTTAGTTGTACACATTATTCACAGCGCAGTATATTTTTTCTTTTTTCTTTTTTTTTTTTTATTCTACAGGATTTATATAGCACCAATAGTTTGTGCAGCGCCTTTACAACATGAGGGCAGACAGTATAGTTACAATACAATTCAATGCAGAAGGAATCAGAGCGCCCTGCTCATTAGAGCTTACAATCTAAAAGGGAGGGTCAGGTGATACAAAAGACAATAACTGTGGGGGATGAGCTGATAGAGGAAGTGGAAGTACAGTTGTTAGGTGGAGTTGGTATAAGCTTCTCTGAAGAGAAGAGCTTTCAGGGATCACCTAAAAGTGGACAGAGTAGAAGATAGTTGGAGAGATTGGGATAGGGAGTTCCACAGGATGGGAGAGGTTTGGAGGAGAGCATGGGAGGAGGTGACAAGGGAGCTAGAGAGCAGGAGGTTTTGGGAGGAACAAAGAATTTACTCATCTCTTTTTTCTACACAATGGAATATAATGGCAATAATTACAAGCACAATTAAAGTCGGAGAATCTCCCTGGTGGGGACATAGACACCAATAGCATTAAAAACTCTCCAATTTACCCAATTTCCCTGATCTGTAGAGTCTGCATCTACTAATCCATCCATTTTCTATATAATAAAATCCAAGACTTCCCTTTTTACTAATAATAAAACATAGCGCACAAGACCTAGGGAGTGAAATCTCAAAGACTAGAAGGCTGCACATGGATCATTTTTGATATCAGCTTATGAAACCTTCTCCATCAGATGAATACCTCAGATTAGTACTTTAGCATGGTGATTGAAAAGAATGAGGTCCTCTCTTACAACACCAGCCCAATGTTGGTGATAACCAAGCTCTTTTCCACCGCTAGTACTCTGGAGGGGTCTATGTGCAACTTACTTTTCCATTTTGACGGTGGGTAAGTTCCTACACCCTTACTCCTCATTAGGGATGAGCCGAAAACCCCCGGGTTCGGTTCGAACCAGAACCTTCGAACGGACCGAAAGTTCGCGCGAATTTTCGAACCCTATACGTTATAATGGACGCGAACGTTCGAAATCAAAAGTGCTAATTACAACGGCCAATATGCATGTTAATGTCATAAAACAGGTTTGGGGGACCCGGGTCCTGCCCCAGGGGACATATATCAATGCAAAAAGAACTTTTAAAAACTAACGTTTTTTCGGGAGCAGTCATTTTAATGATGCATAAAGTGAAAAAAAAAAAAGTGACATTTTCCTTTAAATATGGTACCTGGGGGGTGTCCAAAGTATGCCTGTGAAGTGGCATGTGTTTCCCGTGTTTAGAACTGTCCTTGCACAAAATGACATTTGTAAAGGAAAAAAGAAGCCATTTAAAACCACTTGCGGCTTTAGGTTTGATCTTAAGTAGAATCTGAACAGGTACATTATGAAGTGTAGCTCCATCCCAAAAAAATCTATTTTTAAGCTTTTTGGAGAACATAGGGAGGGGTTATCACCCTGTAACATTTGCTGTCTTTGCACATCTGTTCAGAACATGTCACCTCACTTTCCGTCCCAATGATAAATGTTTTTGGAAAAGTGGGGTTTTAATTGAAACAAGGATTGGTGATAAAGTATCAGTAGAGAGGAGATACCTTTTTCCCAAATTAAATCTAACAGGATAGAATTTCCCTTCCTAGGGGTAGATTTCCTCTCACTTCCTGTTTTCTCTTTCCATTTGCAAGTAGGAGTCGTTTGTAAGTTGGATGTTTGAAAGTAGGGGCCTGGCGTATATACTCTGCAGAAATTTGCCCTATTAGATGTTGGTGTAGCCACAAGACTGGTGGGCACAGGAATGGGCCCTGCTGTGAGTTAATAGATCAAGATTTGTAATTGCATGCACCTGTTGAACAGGGCAGAAAAATTGGGGGTGGTGGTGGTGGACGGTTTTGCCACAAGACTGTAAGCTCTCACAGTTACTCTTGGTGGGCGCAGGAATGGGCCCTGCTGTGAGTTATTAGATCAAGATTTGTAATTGCAAGCACCTGATGAACAGGGCAGAAAAATTGGGCCTTTGGCGGTGGTGGTGGACGGTGTTGCCACAAGACTGTAGGCCCTCATAGTTACTCTTGGTGGGCGCAGGAATGGGCCCTGCTGTGAACTATTAGATCAAGATTTGTAATTACCCGCCCCTGTTAAACAGGGGCTGAAAAATTGTGCCTTAGGCACTGGTGCTGGTGCCACAACACTGCAACCCCTCACAGAGACTGTACTTGGAGCACAGCAGTCACACGTGTTGCGAAGCATTTTTTTAAAAAATTGTAAGTACACGCCCCTGTTAAACAGGGGCTGAAAAATTGTGCCTTAGGCACTGGTGCTGGTGCCACAACACTGCAACACGGCCCTCACAGAGACTGTACTTGGAGCACAGCAGTCACACGTGTTGCGAAGCATTTTTTTAAAAAATTGTAAGTACACGCCCCTGTTAAACAGGGGCTGAAAAATTGTGCCTTAGGCACTGGTGCTGGTGCCACAACACTGCAACACGGCCCTCACAGAGACTGTACTTGGAGCACAGCAGTCACACGTGTTGCGAAGCATTTTTTTTAAAAAATTGTAAGTACACGCCCCTGTTAAACAGGGGCTGAAAAATTGTGCCTTAGGCACTGGTGCTGGTGCCACAACACTGCAACACGGCCCTCACAGAGACTGTACTTGGAGCACAGCAGTCACACGTGTTGCGAAGCATTTTTTTAAAAAAATTGTAAGTACACGCCCCTGTTAAACAGGGGCTGAAAAATTGTGCCTTAGGCACTGGTGCTGGTGCCACAACACTGCAACACGGCCCTCACAGAGACTGTACTTGGAGCACAGCAGTCACACGTGTTGCGAAGCATTTTTTTAAAAAATTGTAAGTACACGCCCCTGTTAAACAGGGGCTGAAAAATTGTGCCTTAGGCACTGGTGCTGGTGCCACAACACTGCAACACGGCCCTCACAGAGACTGTACTTGGAGCACAGCAGTCACACGTGTTGCGAAGCATTTTTTTAAAAAATTGTAAGTACACGCCCCTGTTAAACAGGGGCTGAAAAATTGTGCCTTAGGCACTGGTGCTGTGGCATGGATCATTGAGGAGGAGGAAGAGGATAGTCAGTGAACATAAGAGGACAGTCACTCAGCATCAGCATAGGCAGTCTTGAAGGGATGTGACATTAAAAATTATTCGGTTATATCCGCCTCAGGTGCCTGGTAGCTGGTGGTGATCCAAGACTGATTCATTTTGATGAATGTCAGTCGATCAACCGAGGCGGTGGACAGGCGCACCCTATGATCAGTCACAAATCCTCCAGCAGCACTGAATGTGCGTTCGGAAAGAACGCTGGAGGCAGGACAGGCCAGTAGCTCAATTGCATACTGTGCAAGCTCTGGCCAGTGATCCATCCTCAGGACCCAGTAAGCCAGAGGATTTTCGGTGGGAAAGGTGTCCAAGTCTGACCTTGCCCCAAGGTATTCCTGCACCATGTATATCAGACGCTGGCGATGGTTGCTGGAACCGATCATACCTTGGGGCTGCGGACTAAAAAATTGTCTGAACGCATCGGTCAGACGTCCACCTTCCCCACCGCTCCTTCTGCCACTGACCGAAGCCTCAGCAACTCGTCGCCCAGGACCAGGAGTTTGTAGCCTCCCAGTTTCTGGGAACGCGTTGCACAGACCTTTCTGCAAGGCCTCCCTGAGATGTCTCATCCTCTGCTCCCTCTGCGACGGCAAGATAAGGTCCGCAACCTTACCCTTGTACCGCGGATCAAGGAGAGTGGCCAGCCAGTAATGGTCCCTCTCCTTGATCCGAAGAACACGAGGATCCTTCCGCAGGCTTTGCAGGATCAGGGAGGCCATGCAGCGTAGGTTAGCTGAGGCATTCGGTCCGGAGTCTTCTGGGTCACTGAGGATGACATGATCGCCAGCCACCTCCTCCCAGCCACGTACAAGTCCACTGGCTTGTTGGGACTGTACATCATCCCTAAAAGACTGCTGCTGCTGATGCTGAGTGCCAGGCTCCACCTCCATGCTCACACAATCCTCCTCCTCCTCCTCCTCCTCCTCATCCTCTTCCTGTGTGATGGGTGGGACAGAAGGAACACTGTCCGGATAAAGGGGGCCTTGAGAGGCAAGGAAGTCCTCCTCTTCCTGCCTCTGTTCTGCCTCAAGTGCCCTGTCCATTATCCCACGCAGCGTATGCTCCAACAGGTGGACAAGAGGGACAGTGTCACTGATGCATGCACTGTCACTGCTCACCATCCTCGTGGCCTCCTCAAATGGTGAGAGGACAGTGCATGCATCCCTGATCATGCTCCACTGACGTGGGGAAAAAAACCCAAGCTCCCCTGACCCTGTCCTGGTGCCGTAGTCGCAAAGGTACTCATTGATGGCCCTCTGCTGCGTGTGCAGTCGCTGCAGCATGGCCAACGTTGAGTTCCACCTGGTGGGCATGTCAGATATTAGGCGGTTCTTGGGCAGGTTCAGCTCCTTTTGCAGCTCAGTCAGCCGAGCACTGGCATTATAAGATCGGCGGAAATGCACACAGACTTTCCTGGCCTGCCTCAGGACATCCTGTAAGCCTGGGAACCTGCCCAAGAACCGCTGCACCACCAGGTTGAGGACGTGAGCCATGCAGGGCACATGGGTGAGCTGCCCCTGTCGCAGGGCGGAGAGGAGGTTGGTGCCATTGTCAGAAACGACCATTCCTGGCTTAAGCTGACGTGGCGTCAACCACCTCTCGGCCTGCCCTGCAGAGCTGCCAGAACCTCTGGCCCAGTGTGGCTCCTGTCCCCCAAACACACCAGCGCAAGCACGGCATGGCATCTTTTTGCCTGCGTACTTGCGTAGCCCTTGTACGCCTACGGAGCACCGCTGGTTCCAAGGACAGAGCACTGGAGGAAGAAGAAGAGGAGGGGGTGGAGGAGAGAGGTGTGTCACAACCAGTAGCAGTAGTCGCGTTTTGGAGGCGTGGTGGCGGAACAACCTCCAACACTACTGCACCTTGTCCTGCATCCCTCCCAGCTGCCAATAGAGTGACCCAATGGGCCGTGAAAGAAAGGTACCGTCCCTGTCCATGCCTGCTGGACCATGAGTCAGCGGTAATATGCACCTTACCGCTGACCGCCCTGTCCAGCGAGGCATGGACATTGCCCTCCACATGCCGGTAGAGAGACGGAATCGCCTTCCGCGAGAAAAAGTGGCGTTTGGGAACCTGCCACTGAGGAACCGCACATTGAACAAACTCACGGAAGGGGGCCGAGTCTACCAACTGAAAAGGCAGCAGTTGAAGTGCTAGCAATTTAGCAAGGCTAGCATTCAACCGCTGGGCATGTGGATGGCTGGGAGTGTACTTCTTTCTACGGTCCAGCAGCTGGGGCAGGGAAATTTGCCTGCTGCATTCGGACGTCGGTGTACTGCAAGTACTTGGTTGTGACACACCGAATTCTACACCTTCAGTCCTCTCAGAGCAGCTTTCAGAGAGGACTGAAGGTGTAGTGGGGATGGAGATCCCAGCTGAGGAGGAGCAAGGAGAGGTCCGCTTAGTTCTTTGGTGTGGGTCTTTTATGTGTGCCTGCCAACGAGCTGCATGGCAGGTCGCCATATGTCTGGTCATGCTTGTCGTGCCCAAGCGGCTGATGTTTTGGCCACGCGAGATACGCTTGAGACAAATATTGCAAATAGCAGTGGTGCGATCTGCTGCACTCGTCTCAAAAAAGGCCCACACCAAAGAACTTTTCTGATAACGTGCAGAGGCAGCGCCCTGCACAGGCGGAGCTCTGCGGTGTTGTACAGTTGCTGTGCTGGCCTCTACCTGGCCTCCAGGGGGCATCCTGCCTCGTTGGACATGTGACGCCGCATCCTCCTCCTCCTCGTCTCCTCCTCATCCTCTCTCCCTTGAGGCACCCACGTGGAGTCAGTGACCTCATCATCCCCTCCCTCTTCACCACTAGAGCAAACCTGGCAGTAAGCTGCAGCTGGTGGAACTGTACTGCCAGATTCCTCAAGCTGGGTATCGTCATCCGAGCCTTCGAATCGTTGGGCATCCTCCTGGAGCATGTACCCAACACTGTGCTCAAAGAGTTCGGGGGACTCCTCAGGAGGACATGGTGGGTCTAGGGAAGGGTGGCTGATGATGCTCTGTCAGTACCCTGAGCCTGGGTGAGAGAGGATGAGGAGGATGAGGAGGGCTTGGTCATCCATTCTACCAAGCCTTCAGCATGATGCGGCTCCACATGTCCAGCTGCCGAAAACAAAGACGCGCGTGTCCCATGGCCACGTGCTGATGACGATGCACGACCACGTCCACGTCCACGGCCACGTCCACTAGAAACAGAGACTGTCTGCCCTGTGTTCTTGGCTCTGCACGCTCTGCCTCCCCTTGGCGGTCTTCCAGCCATTGTAGTCGGTAGTCCTGTGGGTGCTGCTGAGAAGAAAATATAGGAGCTCTGTGTGATGCCACTAACACACTAGAAGTCCTATAGGTGCTTCTGCAAAGAAAATATAGGAGCTCTGTGTGATGCCACTAACACACTAGAAGTCCTGTGGGTGCTGCTGAGAGAAAATATAGGAGCTCTGTGTGATGCCACTAACACACTAGAAGTCCTATGGGTGCTTCTGCAAAGAAAATATAGGAGCTCTGTGTGATGCCACTAACACACTAGAAGTCCTGTGGGTGCTGCTGAGAAGAATATATAGGAGCTCTGTGTGATGCCACTAACACACTAGAAGTCCTGTGGGTGCTGCTGAGAAGAAAATATAGGAGCTCTGTGTGATGCCACTAACACACTAGAAGTCCTATGGGTGCTTCTGCAAAGAAAATATAGGAGCTCTGTGTGATGCCACTAACACACTAGAAGTCCTGTGGGTGCTGCTGAGAAGAAAATATAGGAGCTCTGTGTGATGCCACTAACACACTAGAAGTCCTATAGGTGCTTCTGCAAAGAAAATATAGGAGCTCTGTGTGATGCCACTAACACACTAGAAGTCCTGTGGGTGCTGCTGAGAAGAAAATATAGGAGCTCTGTGTGATGCCACTAACACACTAGAAGTCCTGTGGGTGCTTCTGCAAAGAAAATAGAGGAGCTCTGTGTGATGCCACTAACACACTAGAAGTCCTATAGGTGCTTCTGCAAAGAAAATATAGGAGCTCTGTGTGATGCCACTAACACACTAGAAGTCCTGTGGGTGCTGCTGAGAAGAATATATAGGAGCTCTGTGTGATGCCACTAACACACTAGAAGTCCTATGGGTGCTTCTGCAAAGAAAATAGAGGAGCTCTGTGTGATGCCACTAACACACTAGAAGTCCTGTGGGTGCTTCTGCAAAGAAAATAGAGGAGCTCTGTGTGATGCCACTAACACACTAGAAGTCCTATAGGTGCTTCTGCAAAGAAAATATAGGAGCTCTGTGTGATGCCACTAACACACTAGAAGTCCTGTGGGTGCTGCTGAGAAGAATATATAGGAGCTCTGTGTGATGCCACTAACACACTAGAAGTCCTATGGGTGCTTCTGCAAAGAAAATAGAGGAGCTCTGTGTGATGCCACTAACACACTAGAAGTCCTGTGGGTGCTTCTGCAAAGAAAATAGAGGAGCTCTGTGTGATGCCACTAACACACTAGAAGTCCTGTGGGTGCTGCTGAGAAGAATATATAGGAGCTCTGTGTGATGCCACTAACACACTAGAAGTCCTATGGGTGCTTCTGCAAAGAAAATAGAGGAGCTCTGTGTGATGCCACTAACACACTAGAAGTCCTGTGGGTGCTTCTGCAAAGAAAATAGAGGAGCTCTGTGTGATGCCACTAACACACTAGAAGTCCTGTGGGTGCTTCTGCAAAGAAAATAGAGGAGCTCTGTGTGATGCCACTAACACACTAGAAGTCCTATGGGTGCTTCTGCAAAGAAAATAGAGGAGCTCTGTGTGATGCCACTAACACACTAGAAGTCCTGTGGGTGCTTCTGCAAAGAAAATAGAGGAGCTCTGTGTGATGCCACTAACACACTAGAAGTCCTGTGGGTGCTTCTGCAAAGAAAATAGAGGAGCTCTGTGTGATGCCACTAACACACTAGAAGTCCTGTGGGTGCTTCTGCAAAGAAAATAGAGGAGCTCTGTGTGATGCCACTAACACACTAGAAGTCCTGTGGGTGCTGCTGAGAAGAATATATAGGAGCTCTGTGTGATGCCACTAACACACTAGAAGTCCTGTGGGTGCTTATGCAAAGAAAATAGAGGAGCTCTGTGTGATGGGACTAACACACTTCAAGTCCTATAGGTGCTTCTGGGAAGAAAATATTGCTCTGTGTGTGTAATGGGACTAACACACTTCAAGTCCTATAGGTGCTTCTGGGAAGAAAATATAGCTCTGTGTGTGTAATGGGACTAACACACTTCAAGTCCTATAGGTGCCTCTGGGAACAAAATATAGGAGCTCTGCCTGCCTGCCACGAACACACTACAAGTCCTATAGGTGCTTCTGGTAACAAAATATAGGAGCTCTGCCTGCCTGCCACTAACACACTACAAGTCCTATAGGTGCTTCTGGGAAGAAAATATAGCTCTGTGTGTGTAATGGGACTAACACACTTCAAGTCCTATAAGTGCTTCTGGGAACAAAATATAGGAGCTCTGCCTGCCTGCCACGAACACACTACAAGTCCTATAGGTGCTTCTGGAAGAAAATATAGCTCTGTGTGTGTAATGGGACTAACACACTTCAAGTCCTATAGGTGCTTCTGGGAACAAAGTATAGCTCTTTGTGTGTAATGGGACTAACACACTTCAAGTCCTATAGGTGCTTCTGGGAAGAAAATATAGCTCTGTGTGTGTGATGGGACTAAACACACTTCAAGTCCTATAGGTGCTTCTGGGAAGAAAATATAGCTCTGTGTGTGTAATGGGACTAACACACTTCAAGTCCTATAGGTGCTTCTGGGAACAAAATATAGCTCTGTGTGTGTGATGGGACTAACACACTTCAAGTCCTATAGGTGCTTCTGGGAAGAAAATATAGCTCTGTGTGTGTAATGGGACTAACACACTACAAGTCCTATAGGTGCTTCTGGGAAGAAAATATAGCTCTGTGTGTGTAATGGGACTAACACACTTCAAGTCCTATAGGTGCTTCTGGGAAGAAAATATAGCTCTGTGTGTGTGATGGGACTAACACACTTCAAGTCCTATAGGTGCTTCTGGGAACAAAATATAGCTCTGTGTGTGTAATGGGACTAACACACTTCAAGTCCTATAGGTGCTTCTGGGAACAAAATATAGCTCTGTGTGTGTGATGGGACTAACACACTTCAAGTCCTATAGGTGCTTCTGGGAACAAAATATAGCTCTGTGTGTGTAATGGGACTAACACACTTCAAGTCCTATAGGTGCTTCTGGGAACAAAATATAGCTCTGTGTGTGTGATGGGACTAACACACTTCAAGTCCTATAGGTGCTTCTGGGAAGAAAATATAGCTCTGTGTGTGTAATGGGACTAACACACTTCAAGTCCTATAGGTGCTTCTGGGAAGAAAATATAGCTCTGTGTGTGTAATGGGACTAACACACTTCAAGTCCTATAGGTGCTTCTGGGAAGAAAATATAGCTCTGTGTGTGTAATGGGACTAACACACTTCAAGTCCTATAGGTGCTTCTGGGAAGAAAAATATAGCTCTGTGTGTGTAATGGGACTAACACACTTCAAGTCCTATAGGTGCTTCTGGGAAGAAAATATAGCTCTGTGTGTGTAATGGGACTAACACACTTCAAGTCCTATAGGTGCTTCTGGGAACAAAGTATAGCTCTTTGTGTGTAATGGGACTAACACACTTCAAGTCCTATAGGTGCTTCTGGGAAGAAAATATAGCTCTGTGTGTGTGATGGGACTAACACACTTCAAGTCCTATAGGTGCTTCTGGGAACAAAATATAGGAGCTCTGCCTGCCTGCCACGAACACACTACAAGTCCTATAGGTGCTTCTGGTAACAAAATATAGGAGCTCTGCCTGCCTGCCACTAACACACTACAAGTCCTATAGGTGCTTCTGGTAACAAAATATAGGAGCTCTGCCTGCCTGTCACTAACACACTACAAGTCCTATAGGTGCTTCTGGTAACAAAATATAGGAGCTCTGCCTGCCTGCCACTAACACACTACAAGTCCTATAGGTGCTTCTGGTAACAAAATATAGGAGCTCTGCCTGCCTGTCACTAACACACTACAAGTCCTATAGGTGCTTCTGGTAACAAAATATAGGAGCTCTGCCTGCCTGTCACTAACACACTACAAGTCCTATAGGTGCTTCTGGTAACAAAATATAGGAGCTCTGCCTGCCTGCCACTAACACACTACAAGTCCTATAGGTGCTTCTGGTAACAAAATATAGGAGCTCTGCCTGCCTGTCACTAACACACTACAAGTCCTATAGGTGCTTCTGGTAACAAAATATAGGAGCTCTGCCTGCCTGCCACTAACACACTACAAGTCCTATAGGTGCTTCTGGTAACAAAATATAGGAGCTCTGCCTGCCTGCCACGAACACACTACAAGTCCTATAGGTGCTTCTGGTAACAAAATATAGGAGCTCTGCCTGCCTGCCACGAGCACACTACAAGCCCCTCTTTGTCAATCAATCTTTGTAACTGAATCTATCTAACTCAATCTCTGCAAGTGAATCTCTCTCTCTATCTATCTAAATGCAGCAGAGTGTCACAGGAACAGCCTGCTCAATCTGCGCCGGAACAGCATGTGACCGGCGCAGACGGCGTGGCGGCGTTTTATAGGGGGGGGCGTGTACTACAGCCCCTGAGCTGTAATTGGCTACACCCTTACTCCTCATGAACTTCTAGAGGGAAGATGAGAGTGTTTTTATTCAATAAAGGGGACCCATCCTATTGACAATTAGATAATCTTTTGAGAGTTCGTTAGGGATGTCCACAGCCTAGCTGTCACACTGTGAATGGTCAATCAGTTCTTTCATTCTATCAATCAGGACTTTGTGGTTACAGTAAAGCAGTGTAATGACAAAGGTTCTTTTGAAGGTTCTAATGAACTATGACAGTGTGGGAACTGAGACATGGGAGGCTCTCATGATTCTGCCTAGTTACTACTGTAATGCTTTTGTTTTACTAATAATATCAATACTACTATTACTGCTTTTAGTAGTCTTGTTACTACAATTACTATTATTGCTACTGAAATTTCAGTATTGTTTTAGAACCATTCAGCATTGGCTTAGTAGTCCTATGAAGAAGAATGTACTCCTACCATTTTCCCATGATGGAATTTTTAAGGAAAGGAAGGATTTGGCACAAAAGAAGAATAACTCATCAAGGAAAAATAACATTATTATTATTATTATACAGGATTTATATAGCGCCAACAGTTTGCGCAGCGCTTAACAAAATAAAGGCAGACATTACAATTACATAACAATTTGGTACAAGAGGAATCAGAGGGCCCTGCTCGCTAGAGCTTACAATCTAAAAAGAAAGGGTCAATTGATACAAGAGGTAAGAGCTGTGGGGGATGAGTTGATGGAAAAAGTTAAACAGTGTTAGTTAGAAGCAGGATAGGCTTCTTTAAAGAGAAAGGTTTTCAGGGATCGTCTAAAGATGGATAGATTAGGGGACAGTCGGACAGATTGGGGTAGAGAGTTCCAAAGGATGGGAGAAACTCTGGAGAAATCCTGGAGGCGAGCATGGGAGGAGGTGACAAGGGAGCTAGAGAGCAGGAGGTCTTGGGAGGACCGAAGAGAGCGGCTTGGTTGGTATTTTGGTACTAGGTTAGTGATGTAGCTGGGGGCAGAGTTATGGATGGCTTTGTAAACTATTGTTAGTACTTTGAATTTTATTCGTTGGGTGAGTGGAAGCCAGTGGAGGGATTGGCAGAGAGGGGTGGAGGACGCTGAATGGTTGGTAAGGTGGATAAGTCTTGCAGCAGCATTCATTATGGACTGAAGGGGGGATAGTCTATGTAAAGGTAATCCAATGAGGAGGGAGTTGCAGTAGTCGAGGCGAGAGATAACCAGGGAGTGAGTTAGAAGCTTGGTGGTGTCATTCGTTAAAAAGGGGCGTATTCTGGAAATGTTGCGGAGGCTAAGGCGGCATGATTTGGACAGGGATTGTATGTGGGTCCGAAAGGACAGTTCAGAGTCTAGGATTACCCCTAGCACCCTGGCATGTGGGGACGGACTGATAGATGTGCCATTGATCTTGACTGAGAAGTCAGGGGAAGGGGCACGTGGGGGAGGAAATATTAAGAGCTCAGTTTTAGACAGATTAAGTTTGAGAAAGTGGTTTGACATCCAGACTGATATGTCTGCTAGTAAATCAGTGACGCGTGAGGAGATTGATGGGGTGAGTTGAGGGGCAGAGAGATAGATCTGGGTGTCATCAGCATATAAATGGTAGTGGAAGCCATGTGAGGCTATCAGCTGACCCAGGGAGGATGTGTAGATTGAGAATAGTAGAGGTCCAAGGACAGAACCTTGGGGGACCCCAACAGTAAGAGGAGTTGGAGAGGAGGAAGTGGAGTTGTAAGTGACACTGAAGGTGCGATGAGATAGGTAAGATTCGAACCAACGGAGAGCACAGCCATGGAGACCAAGCAAATTTAGTTTTTTGAGGAGGAGGGGGTGGTCAACTGTATCAAAGGCAGCAGAAAGGTCTAAGAGTAAGAGTACGGAATAATGACCATTGGTTTTGGCTGTTAGTAAGTCATTTGTGAGTTTTAGGAGGGCAGTTTCTGTGGAGTGCTGTGGGCGAAATCCAGACTGCAGGGGATCCAGAAGGTTATTCTCAATGAGATGGTCGCTCAGTCGGCTGTAGACTAAACAGGTTCCTCTAATTCCTGTCCCATTAACCACTTCTGCCCCGGAAGGTTTTACCCCCTTATTGACCAGGACACTTTTTGCGATACTGCTCTGCGTTACTTTTTTTTTTTTTAATAACAAGGTTGGTCTTTATTAAGTAAAAAGTTGCAGTACAATAAATATTGCATTAAACAGGTTTGTACAAATGATAGAAACATACATAAAAGGTAAAAGCCTCAGCTTGGTCACGATAACATTTGCACGGCCATACTTTAAGTACACTTAATGGTTGCAGATAAGGATGTCATATTGTCCTACCCCGATCCTGCGTGGGAGGGGGGGGAGAGGTCGGGGGAGGAAAGCCTCCACCACCTGCCTAGCCGCACAGCCCTAATGGTCTCTATATAGCTCCACCTATTCCTAGAACTGTTCCAGCCATGGTGTCCAGAGCCGCTCAAACTTTTGAGGACAACCTCTATTGGCATAAGTTATTTTGTATAAGGGGAGCACTGCATTAACCGCTGAATCCCAGGATGCCACTGTGGGGGGCACAGACGAGATCCAAGTCCTGAGGATCTCCTTCCTGCCATAAAATGCCAGAAGAGAGATCAACAGCTTCGTATATCTGGGCCTCTGTTCGTCATCGTGTATGCCCAACAGCGCTAGTTCGGGTGACATCGGTAAATCCAATTGTAATCTGATGTTAATACACTCAAAGACTGCTGACCAAAACCCCACTATCTTGGGACACGACCAGAACATGTGAATAAATGTACCTTCAGGGGATTGGCATCGGGGACAATTTGGTGCTCTATGTGGGTAGATCCTATGTAGTCTCTGTGGGGTGTAATATACCCGGTGCATAAACTTCGTGTGTATTAGTCTATCCCTAGAGGAGATCACTGTCTTCGCCCCCTCTTCGAAACATTCCTCCCAAGTTTCCCTGTCCAGGCCTGGTATGTCACTGTGCCATTTGTCCCAGAGGGTGTTCATCTTGGGCGAGTCAACTCCCAATAGTATAAAATATAGAGTGGACAGAGTTTTTTCAAGGTTCTTCTGAGTAAGGGTTTCTTCTACCGAGTCTGATAGTAAGACTACCTCTTCTGGGAATTGGGCCCTAGCTGCATGCCTTAACTGAAAGTACCTGAACAGCATGTGTCCTGGTAAACCGAACGTCGCTACCAGGGCCTGAAAGGGGAGCAGGGATCCCGCATGAAATATATCCCTGAGTTTTTTAATTCCATGACTGGCCCAGAGCTGCGGGTCTGGAATGGATCTGAAGTGTTTCAAAGATGGGTTACCCCACAACGGAGTGTGGGGAGACCACTGGTTCTGTGTCAGGAATCTCTTTCTAGCTACTGCCCAGACCCTCAGGGTCACCTTAGTGACGTCTGGGAGAGAAGGGTAAGCTGCTGCTCCTCTGTATACCAGGTTGCCCAGTTCTGTCATGGACCCCAGCATAGCTGCTTCGAGATAAGTGGCAGCGTTTGAATCTGACTGCTCAAACCACCACCTCACCGTGACTAACACTGCTGCCCAGTAGTAGGTCATAAAATTTGGTAGTGCTAGACCCCCACACCGCACCGGAAGTTGGAGGGTGGACCTAGCCAATCTAGGGGAAGCTCCTCCCCAGAGGAAAGAACCTATGAATCCCTCAAGCTCCTTAAAGAAGAGCCTGGGGAGCCACACCGGGGAGTTCCTAAAAATGTAGTTGAACTTGGGAAGATATAGCATTTTGATGATATTAATCCGGCCCAGCAAGTTTAGGGGGAGGTCCCTCCACCTGGCACAGTGTTCCTTAAGCTTTGTGACGATGGGCTGGAGGTTAAGGCGACTAAAGGCCCGGACGTCCCTAGATATTACGATCCCAAGGTACTTAAATTCCTCTACCCATAGCAAGGGAGAGGAGAAACCCCCCACCCCGGGCTGAGGGTCTATAGGGAACAGTAGGGACTTAGACCAGTTTATGTTGATCCCCGAGAAACTCCCGAATTCATTAAATATCCCCAGGGCTGTTTGGAGAGACGTCTCAGCATCATGTAGGTATAGCAGTGTATCATCCGCATATAGCGAGATTTTCTCCTCCAGAGGGCCAACCCGGAGACCCTGTATCGCCCCTGACTCCCGAATCCTGGTGGCCAGGGGCTCGAGAGCCAGAGCAAACAGGCTGGGCGATAAAGGGCAACCCTGCCTAGTGCCCCTCTGAAGGGAAAAAAACCCTGAGAGGGTGTCGTTAGTGCGGATCCTAGCTCTGGGGGACCTATATAGCATTCCTAGCCATGTTAGGAACTTCGGGCCAAAGCCAAACCTCCGGAGCACCTCCCACAGGTATCTCCACTCTACAGAATCAAACGCCTTTTCGGCGTCGAGGGAGGCTATGACTCTAGATCCGCTGTTGTAGTGGGTTATCCCCAAATTGAGGAAGAGCCTACGTATGTTAATATCGGTGCCCTTACCCGGCATGAACCCGGTCTGGTCGTGATGTACCAGGCCCTCTATGACTTTGGTTAGCCTGAGAGCCAGAATTTTGGCGATCAGTTTGGCGTCAGCGTTAATTAGAGAAATAGGTCTATATGATGAGCACTCATCCGGGTCCTTACCAGGCTTAGGCACCAATACCACCACTGCTTCCGTCATAGTGTCCGGGAGTAGTTCCTGCGAGGAGAACTGCGCAAGGAGGGAGACCAGCCTAGGGGCCAGCAGCTCCTGATAGGTCAAGTAAAATTCGATGGGAATGCCATCCGGGCCTGGGGATTTGCCTGCTTGCATGTGGGCCATCGCTTTTTGGACCTCCTCCAGGGTGATGTCACTGTCCATGGTTTGTCGTTGGTCAGGGTTAAGTGTGGGGAGGTCAACCAGGTCCAGGTAGGAGGTCAGTTCACTGTCAGTATAAGTAACTTTGGATGCGTACAGTTCCTGATAATATTGAAAGAACCTATGGCTAATTGCCTCCGGAGTGGTTAACAAGTCACCTCCTGCAGCCCGAATTCTGCCTATATGGGTCGCGGCAAATTGTCCCTTAGCCAGCCACGCTAGTAGCTTCCCGTTTTTGTCACCAAATTCGAACACCCTCTGGGCACTGGCCAGCATAGCTTTCTTTGTCATATCTATCCTTAGTAACGACAGCTCACGAAGAGTTCCCTGCCAAGGGGCATAGTTTATCTGGGTAGGATGCCTAACATATTCCTTCTTCATATTAAGGGCTCTATCCTCTAGTTGTACAAGCGAATGCTTATATTCGCGTTGTCTACCTGCTATCTTTTTGATATATGTGCCCCTAACCCATGCCTTGAAGGCGTCCCAAAGGACCTGCGGGTCAGCAGAGTCTGCGTTGTGTAACCAAAAACTGCAGATGTCCTCAGGCATGTCCTCCTGTATTTTCGCTTCCTCAATCCAATATTTGGACAATCTCCACAGGCGCGCTCCTCCAGGAGGAGCAACCTGTACCTTAATTAGTAATGGAGCATGATCCGATATGCCCCGGGAGAGGATCTCAGCAGAGGATATCTCCCGTAGCATATCAGACGACGCAAACGCCATGTCCAGCCGCGACAGAGTCCTGTATGTTGTCGATAGGCATGTAAACTGTCTGTCGGATGGGTGGAAGTGTCTCCACACATTTGTCAGGTTAAACGCTGAGGCCCAAAGGGGCAACCCAGTGCTGGATGAGGGAGGTGGGTGGAGTCTGTCTATGTCCCCGGCCATTACTAGATTGAAGTCCCCAAACATCAACACCCTGCTGACGCCAGATTGTATCGCTGTATGCATTAGTTCATGTAACACAGTGACGTCAGCTGGGGGAGGTAAGTAAATACCTACTATTACATATGGGAGATCCCCAATCAGAGCATGTAATTGGACGTAACGTCCTTGGGGGTCTAACTTGACCTGTACCAGCTGAAAAGCTAGGGACCTGTGGATCAGTACACTAACCCCTCTTGCATAGTTAGAGTAAGTGGCGTGATATGAGGCGGCAACCCAGGCTCTTTTTAACCCCAGAATCCTAGCTCCAATCAGGTGTGTCTCCTGAAGAATGCAAATTTTGGGGCAGTGCTGACGGATAAATTTAATCACCAATGAACGTTTTATGGCTGAGTTAAGTCCCCTGACGTTCCAGGACATCACAGTGAAGTCAGTCATGGGTTCAACCCAGCCATAATAGAAGGATCGTACCTGCCAGTGCAACATAGCATTCCTTCCAGGAAAGCGCAGGAGATCGCCAGATGCCAAACTCGGCAAGAGATAGTAACCATGTCAGGTGGTGTCATAATTTCCCCAGCAGTACAAGCTCCGCCATGTGCATATATTTTTACAAAAAAAAGACCATCTAAAGAAAAGCACAACCAACATAATAAAAACTGATTCCCAACATACCATCGGGCGGCAACGGCCGACCCTCCCCCCCACCCCATGCGCTCCCAAACAGCGGGAGGCATCTGGATCCCAAAAACTGTACACCCCTCATAAGAGATGTAATGCCAGGTCGGGAGGCGTGGGCCCGATCAGAACTACGCCAAACACTGAGTCTGAGTTAGAGTGGAGTCTTTTCTCTTAACCACTCCTTGAATGAGATGCTGGAAACATATACTAAAGGAGAAGGGACATATTAAAAAGAAAAAGAAAAAAGAAGGGGGGGCCTAGATGTCGCATGGGTAAAAAGAAAAACCAAAACATAGGGAGTCCAGAGCGGTATCTGAAGCGCAACATACGGGTGGAAAATGGCAGGTAAAGGGGTAGTGGGGCCACTACCCTTGCTAGGGAGCAGTGTGGAATCTTCCGGGGGTCCTCAGGTGCAGGGTCCAAGACCGGGTAACCAGAGGTAGGCCGGATCAGTTCGTCACTGGGTCCCCTTCTGGCGAGCGTCCGGTTGCAAAAGGGGGAATTTCAAGCCCCAAGGTAAAAGGAAGGGGGGGAACCCAGCCCAGCCACCGGGAAACTGTGCCCATCAGGGAAGCATTATAAGGGGGCAATCGAGTCTCAGTCATACCTTAGGGGCAATCCGGCTCCATCAAGTCCCGTTTTCGGTAGGTATACAGCTAGCCATCGGTCTTCATCCCGGGGGCAGGGTGTCCATCCATGCACTGACATCTTTCGGTTCGTTGAATATACGGATCGTTTCGCCATCCACCACCTGCAGTTTCGCCGGGAACAAGATGCTGTAGCGGATGTTTCTGGCCCGGAGGGCCGCCTTTACCGCATCGAAGGACCGGCGTTGCTTTTGTGTCTCGAGGGTGTAGTCAGGGAACATCATCAGCTTGGTGTTCCTGTAGTGGATGTCCCCAGCCATTCTTGCAGCCCGGAGCAACTGTCCCGGTAGTTCAACAGACGTAGAATTAGCGTGCACGGGGGGGCCCCCTCTGGCCCGGGCCTAGGAGGGACGCGGTGAGCTCTCTCTACCGTGAAGTGAGGGGAAAGCTGGGCAGCGGGAAGGGCCGTCCGGAGCAGGTCTTCAGTGAACCCTGAGGGATTTCGCCCCTCCACCCCCTCAGGGAGGCCCACGATACGGAGGTTGTTCCTCCTGCTCCGGTTCTCGGCGTCCTCGGCCCTGTACTCCAGCGCTCTCACCTTGTTTTGCAGGGTTCTGATAGACGCCTCGTGGCTGGTTACCGCATCTTCCGTGTCCCCCACACGTTGCTCCACCGCTGTTATCCTAGAGCGGATTTTGTCCAGATCTTGGCGGACTAGGCCCACATCTAGTTGCACCGCTTCTATTTTATTAGTCAGCGCTGTCTGGCACAAACTTATAGCAGCCATCACCTCTGGGATACCAGGCGGCGTCTCTTCCTCGTGGTCCGCCTGCGACGCCATGCTGTTATAGTGTGAGGGAGAAGGCCTCGGATCCGGCACCGTCTCAGGAGCGTCCACAACCGGAGGAAATTTTAGTTTCTTGCCCTTCTTTGGGCCCGCCGAGCACCTAGAAGGCATGCACGGGCTGTGTGGCACGGATAAGGGTAATTATCCTCCAAAAACGGATTATTTAGCGGGTTCCTCTCCAGCAGAGCTCAAGGAGTGCGACCGCTCAGTTCGGCATCCTGGCCACGCCTCCGCTCTGCGTTACTTTAACTGACAATTGGGAGGTCAAGCGACACTGTACCCAAATAAAATGTATGTTTTTTTTTTCCCCCACAAATAGAGCTTTCTTTTGGTGGTATTTGATCACCTCTGCAGGTCTTACTTTTATGCGCTATAAACAAAAAAAGAGCGACAATTAAAAAAAAAAAAAAAAAAAAAAAAACTATATTTTTTACTTTCTGCTATAAAACATATCCAATAAAATGAAAAAAAAAAAAAAATCAAATTTCTTCATCAATTTAGGCCAATATGTATTCAGCTACATATTGTTGGTAAAAAAAAATCCCTTGCTAAAATGCTTGCTAACTGTGTGGGGGTTGCTCTGACTGTATGAAGACAAAGATCGGTGTTAACACAAGATCTGACCATCTTCTTCCCTGTCAGAAAATAGGCAGATCGTGTTTCTGCCTCTCTGGTGAACGATCGTGTGTGGCCGGCAGGCATTGGGACCGCCGGACCCACTGATTGGCATCTCCTGTGTCCAATCAGCATGTGAACACGCCTCCGGCACCCAGTGGCTATTGCACGAAATGATGTACATTTGCGTGATTTCCCGCAACAGAGCCAAACTGCTGCAGTAAATATACGGTAGGTGGTCGGCAAGTAGTTAACTTGGGCAAAAAATGCTGTTGTGCTGTTATCAGTATTTCTTTAAGGTCATCTATCTAGTTAACACCAGTTCATCTATAGAGTGGGTTGCCATGAATTTAGAAAGGGAAACATGTTGCTGCATTTTTAGTTGTTCAAAAACACCAGAAAAAGTAAAGAAGAACAACAAAGATGAATCATAAAATCATACTTACCTAGGTGGATGCAGCATCAGTCCAATGCTGCATCTGTTCTGTCCACCCCCCAGCCCTAACACTGAGAACCGAGCATTCAAACATCACTTATCGCTCGGTACCCAGAGCTCTGTGAACCGGGAGCTGACGACTGTCAGTCACCGGCTCTCTGCTCTGCCCCCCCCGCACTCATTGGAACGCTGGGCTGTGGAGGTGGTGGCAATGACTGGCTCAGAGGCTGAGCAAGGTGCCGGTCCGGGATTGTGGGTGGATCCCGGCCATATGGTTGCGATCTTTCCCAAGCCTGTACCAGCTCTTTGACGTCAGCTGACAGCGGGCTGAATGAACTGAACTCCTGTGATCCACAGGAGAAGTACAGCCAAACAAGCTTTGACTGTACTTCTCCTTTAAATACTGGGAAATTATGGCTGGAGACAATGGGCAGGTTCTATAATGGGGGGAGACTGTACAAGCAAGCATGTAGAGCAATTGAGCTCCACAATCATTTGTAATCACAGGATAAATAGATAAATAGATGTGCATTAAATGTTGGCAGACATTGGAGTTGATTTACTAAAACTGGAGAGTGCAAAATCTGGTGCAGCTTCCAGGTTTTTTCTTTTGTCAAAGCTTTATTGAACAAGCTGAATTTAGAAGCTGATTGGCTACCATGCACCAGATTTTGCACTCTTAATTTTTAATAATTCAACCCAATTGGGTGTTTATTGGTACGTTGACTAACTTGTAGACTTCCTAGTTGTAATATAAGTTTGCATCTTACAAACCAAAACCGCCTTCTCATCCCCAAAGCCCGCTACAAATCGAGGGGGGGGGACCGAAGATTCGCAGTACAGGGACCTCGGCTATGGAATGCTCTACCAAACAACATCCGCTTGGAAGAAAACCATTAGGCCTTCAGGAAAAAACTCAAGACCCACCTCTTTTAAATATTGCATGACAACAAGAGCAGTCAAGCGCCTTGAGGCGATTCAGTTCGCATTTGTAGCGCTATACAAATCATTCATTCATTCATTCAAATATGACTTCACAAATCCACTTACTATCTCTGGAACTCCCTGCCCCAGTATATCCGATCAGCCCCTAACCTGTCCACCTTTAGGAGATCCCTGAAAACTCACTTATTCAGGGAAGCCTATCCCACACCCACCTAACAACTGTCCCTGAGCCACCCCCATCAAATCATTCCCTGCATCTATTACCTTTTGTACCACCACCCCGTCCCTTTAGAATGTAAGCTCTACGAGCAGGGCCCTCCTGTCCCTTCTGTATTGAACTGTACTGTAATTGTGCTGTCCCCCCTCTACATTGTAAAGTGTAAACTGTTGGTGCTAAATAATAAGAATAACTCTGAACCCCATAAAGAAGAAAAGTTTGATCAAGATGCTCCCCATCTTTGGGCATCTCATTCTTCCAATGAAAATGGAGTAGGAACAGGCCAACTCCACTGCAGGAGGCAGATGTGACCCTTGCTCCTACATCGCATAGGGACTGGTATGCAAGTTTCACTCAAATTCCTTTACAGATTTAAGTTACTACCACCTTTGGTCCGGGAGTACTTGCTGCCTCAAAGATTTCTCCTTATAGCAGTCCAAGGGAAATCTTCAAACACACAAAACACATGACTGACAGCTAGAGGCTTCCAAAAATAGGAAGATCAGGAGATCAGAAATAGATAAACAGGCAGCAAGTTGACTCGGAAATTAGATTTTGCACTCGCTTTTTTTTTTCCCAATTGTTTTTTATTAAGAGTTAGCAGTTTACAAGGCACATAGAAAAAGCATTGACATCGTTCAGGGTTTAACAACAGAAAAGTCATTTTTCACGTTACTTGTGAAATACCAAGAAACTTACATAGTTTGAATATGTTTACTCAATACATGTTAGCGAAAGAGTAGTACTTTTCGGTTGATTAAAGTCTAAGAAAGTATGAACCTTCCATAGACGGAGAAATGCGAATAAGAGGTTTTAGTCTAGAAACCAGAACTGAAAAAACAAAGGAATTAAGGAAATAAAAGAAGAAAATAGAACCAACATTACCACCATTTTATTTATTGTAAGTCATCGTTAGCCATGTAATGAACAAAAATTCAGTTAACTACTGAGAGATTACTGGGTATTTGGATACCCATGTTTGCCATCTGACTGAAAATTGGGGGATGGAGTTAGAGGAATGCGTGAAAAACTTTTCGTAAATATATTGATTTTTAACTCTATTTATCACGTCTGAAACGTTGGGTGCATTTGAGGTCTTCCATTTTGACGCGATGGCCAAGTGAACTGATGATATCCCTCTAATGTCCTGCAAGCATCTCACTGTGTGGGCATTTAACAAAAAAAACCCTCATAAAAACGATAATAATAAGATAGGATAGCAACCATCAATCCCTCCCCTCATGCCAGGGTACTAGGTGTAATCCTAGACTTTGACCTGTCCATTCACCCCCAAATCGTTGTCAAAAGCTTGTAGACTTCACCTCCGTAACGTTTCTAAAATTCGCTCCTCTTTAACCGCTTCAGCTCCGGGCGATTTTACCCCCTTCCTTACAAGAGCACTTTTTGCGATTCGGCACTGCGTCGCTTTAACTGACAATTGCGCGGTCGTGCAACGTTGCACCCAAACAAAATTGACGTCCTTTTTTTCCCACAAATAGAGCTTTCTTTTGGTATTTGATCACCTCTGTGGTTTTTATTTTTTGCACCATAAACAAAAGAAGAGCGACAATTTTGAAAAAAACACAATATATTTTACTTTTTGCTATAATAAATATCCAATTTAAAAAAAAAAAAAAAAAATTTTTACTCAGTTTAGGCCGATATGTATTCTTCTACATATTTTTGGTAAAAAAAAATCGCAATCAGCTTTTATTGATTGGTTTGCGCAAAAGTTATAGCGTTTACAAAATAGGGGATAGATTTATTGCATTTTTTTTTTTTACTAGTAATGGCGGCGATTTTTCGTGACTGCGACTTTGCGGCGCGCCCCCTAGGCGGCCGGGAATAGGAGGACGTCATATAACGTCCACCCAGGATGGGAGATCCACCTTGTGGACGTCATATGACGGTGGGCGGTATTGAAGTGGTTAACAAATGAAACCACCAAGATACTCATTCACTCCCTCGTTATCTCTCGCCTTGACTAGTGCAACTCCCTTCTCATTGGCCTACCTCTCCATAAGCTATGCCCTCTTCAGTCTATCATAAATGCTGCTGCCAAAATTATCCACCTTACCATCCACTCAGTGTCTGCCACCCCTCTCCGCCAATCCCTACACTGGCTCCCGATCGCCCAGTAAATTATATTCAAAATACTAACCACAACACACAAAGCCATTCACAACTCTGCCTCGAGCTACATCACCAATCTTGTCTCCAAATATCACCCAAATCGTCCACTCCGCTCTCCTCTCAAGACTTCTTAGTCTCAAGCTCTCTTGTCTCCTCCTCCCATGCTTGTCTCCAGGATTTCTCCAGGGCCTCTCCCATCCTCTGGAACTCGCTACATCCGCCGGTCCAGCTATCTCCTACTCTGGCTGCCTTCAGGCAATCCCTGAAAACTCATCTCTTCAGGGAAGCCTATCACGTCTCCAACTAATCTTTTACCACTTCCATCAGCTCATTTCCCACAGTTACAACCTTTTGTACCACCTGCCCCACCCTATTAGATTGTAAGCTTTTCCGAGCAGGGCCCTCCTAATCATCTTGTATTTTATTGTATTGCAACTGTGTTGTCTCCCTTTTCTATGTAAACTGTCAGCGCTATATACATCCTTTATAATTATAATAATAATAATGGGTTAGATCATAGTTGGACTATCTCTAAAACTCCCTGAACAACACTAGGGCTGAGCATGGGTTGGGTTTGATTGTTCTACTGCAAATGATATTGTAAGTCTTTAGTTTGAGAATTTTACATGGTTGAGTTCATTGCTGTCACAGAGAAAGGTGAGTTATATTGGCTCAATCAGCTTCTGCTCAGTAGTCTTTAAAGCAGTTGTAAACACCTTTAGCACATTTTTACCTACAGGTAAGCCTATAATAAGGCTTACCTGTAGGTAAAATGAATATCTCCTAAATCTGTACGGTTTAGGACAAATTCACCTTGCATGCAGCCGCTGACGTCAGCGGCGCATGTGCTTGGGAGGTCCGGCGGATGCAGTCGGAAAATCAGAGCTCCTTCCCGTAAAGGAGACTCCCGTGCGCATGCACTGGAGTGAAATCATCGCGACTCCAGCCACTCACAGTACCCAGAGCCGCGAATCTGGAAGAATCGCCTGAAGTAAAATGTCAGCTTCCTCGGCGGTGACTGGGAGACGGTGCGGGAGCTTCTTTCTAAGGTAAGTATTTCATAATGAGCTAGTATGCGGTGCATACTAGCTCATTATGCCTTTGCCTTATAGTTTTTTTTTTCTTCTGGTCATACAACCGCTTTTACATTAGGGGGCGGGGCTGACGTCTGACGTCATTGATCGGCTTTCCCGATGACCGGGAACAGCCAATCAATGACAGGCAGAGTAGGAAGCGCGGGGAGAGGTTTGTTTACACATACCTCTCCCCGTTCTTCAGCTCCGTAACCCGATCGCGGGACACCAGCGGCGATCGGGTCCGCTGGTCCCGCGGCCGGGGTCACGGAGCTCCCGACCGGGTCGCGCGCGCACCGCTGGCGCACGCGCGCGCAACCCACGGGCAGGCAATTAAAGAGGATGTACAGGTACTTCCTTTTGCCTGCCCGTGCCATTCTGTAGACGTATATCTACATGAGGCGGTCGGGAAGCGGTTAAGTTAGCTTCCTCCTACGTGAACACAAACAAAGCAGAACAGGGATGCAGAATTTGCATAGAAATGCATGGGCAGGTGGTACCTAATGCAATTGACTGAGGGTCATCCTAAGGGGATGCAGAGTGGTTTCTCTGTATCAACTTAAATAGGAAAACTAAGGCAAACCATATATTATATAATTCATAATTACATAATATTATATATTAAAAAAAAAAAAAAAAGATTTTGCTTGTATGTGATTTTATGAATACAGTTAACAAAACTTCACTTTGTTCACTAAGCTATGTAAATTTTCTCTTTTAGGGCAAATATTTTTTTTCCACTTTGCACAAAATACCAAATCATGTGCAAGGAAAATAAAACAAAAAACAAAACAAAAAAATGAATTTTGCTTGTATGTGATTACGTGATTTAAGTCCACACAGCTTTACCTTGTTCACTAATGCTACGTAAATTTTCTCTTTTTATGTGAATTTTTATTTGTTTTAAAATGATTGGGTTTTCTTTGCAAAGTAATTTTTGTTGCTCATTAGAGCTTACAATCTAAAAGGGAGGGTCAAGTGATACAAAATAACTGTGGGGGATGAGCTGATTGTGGAAGTACAGTTGTTAGGTGGCGTTGGGGGTAGGCTTCTCTGAAGAGAAGGGTTTTCAGGGATCACCTAAAAGTGGACAGAGTAGAAGATAGTTGGAGAGATTGGGGTAGAGAGTTCCATAGGATGGGAGAGGCTTAGGAAAAGTCCTGGAGGCGAGCATGGGAGGAGGTGACAAGGGAGCTAGAGAGCAGGAGGTTTTGGGAGGAATAAAGAATTTACTCATCTCTTTTACTCTACAATAGAATGTAATGGCAATAATTATAAGCACAATTAAAGTCAGAGAATCTCCCTGGTGGGGACATAGACAGCAATAGCATTACAAAACTCTCCAATACACTCAATTCATTTCCCTGATCTGATCTGTAGAGTCTGCATCTACTAATCCATCCATTTTCTATATAATAAAATCCAAGTCTTCCCTCTTCGCTAGTAATAAAACATAGCGCACAAGACCTAAGGAGTGAAATATCAAAGACTAGAAGGCTGCACATGCATCATTTTGATATCAGCTTATAAAACTTCCTCCATCAGATGATTACCTCAGATTAGTACTTTAGCATGGTGATTTAAAAGAATGAGGTCCTCTATTACAACACCAGCCCAATGTTGGTGATAACCAAGCTCTTTTCCACCGCTAGTACTCTGGAGGGGTCTATGTGCAACTTACTTTTCCATTTTGTGCATCATGTTGATATCAGCTTATAATTTTTATTTTTACTTTGTTCCACTAAGATAAGTGAAAATTTATTTTGAAAAGTGAACATGCTCTACTCCTTTAGTAAATGCCAATGTCAAAGGTCAATGGCTTCTATGGAGTAGGGTTTGGAGACCATGAGAAATTAGACAGGTTTTGGTGAAGTGGACCAGAAGGAACCAAAGAGCCTGTCACTGAACCAATGTGGTGCATGGTAAAGCCTTCTTAGAACAGCATGCCAGATTTGAGGAGAGTAGCAATATATATGTAAAAATCTAGGAATTCATGTGCAATGTAAATATAAAATTACGTACAATTTGCAATGGGTACAAATTATATCAAATTTGCAGTGAATGACAGTTAAGCTTTACGAAAACATAAATGATAGGATTTTTTATTTTCTCATTTAGAGAAAATGTGAGTTTTCTGAATTGGCAGAAACTTTATTTAGTTTATTAAACGAGTCCCATTGGTTTGTTCAATGAGCTGGAGTAAAATTGACAGAGTTTAGAAATCACTCCCTAGCCCAACATACATGGGATCGGCTACCTCTGCCTGCAAAAGTATACCTTGCTTGTTCTTAATAACGCAGCATGACAGCCAAGAAACACTATGCGCCGGATTTCAGGAATTTATTCTCAAAATTAAAAGTGACAACTGTTAACCTGCACACTGAACTGGTCGCCAAATGATTAACTCTACTCACTGTGTCTATTTACTGGTGGCATAACACATTCTACACCAATTTCTCAATGTCCCCACTTAAAAATGTGTTATCAACTGTCTAGTTTTGTTAAGGAAAACTAAAAGAACAATTATTATACTGACAATCTAATTGAGTTTAAAATGTAAAACCTTTAAATTGACACCTCCTCTGAGACGTTTCACACTTAAAATCAATAGATAGGTTTATAGGACTAGTAAAGTTCAGTTTACATTATGATAGTATCTGATGTGTTTGCAAATCTGTGTATAGAATGCCAAATTATTTCCACAATTAGAATGCAGTGCAGTTTACACACGGGCTTCATTTGTAAAATGGTGTTGAAATTTACATATAAAGTCATGTAATGTTACTACAGCAAATAATTACCCACCTAGCCCTATTTTGATGCTAAATATATCATCCGTTTATACAAATTGAGATGTAAACTTTCAACTGAAATTAAGTGGAAATACATTATGCAAAGCAGTTAAGAATGTACAATATATAATAGATTATTATTATTATTCTTGTACAATATATAATATATTCTTCTTCTTCTTCTTATTATTATTCTTGTACAATATCTAATATATTATTATTATTATTTTTCTTGTACAATATATAATAGATTGTTATTATTGCATAATATATACTATATTATTATTATTATTCTTGTACAATATATAGCATATTATTCTTGTACAATATATAATATATTATTAATATTATTATTATTATTCTTGTACAATATATAATATATTATTATTATTTTTCTTGTACAATATATAATAGATTGTTATTATTGTATAATATATAATATATTATTATTATTCTTGTACAATATATAGCATATTATTATTATTATTATTGTAATCATTCTTGTTGATATATATATCTATATATATATATATATCTATATATAATATACCTGAGGTGTGGCTTTTGTTCGTCTGGTAGGTAAGCCAAGAAAAGGGGCCATACCCAAGATAAGTAATGAATAATTGTGTAGGAAAGTGTGCTGAGAAATGTTGTAAAAAAGGGAAATGGGAAGGAGGGTATCGCGCACTGGAACCGACAGAGAGCAAGGGCGAGCGGCGAGCTTAAATACCCACCGGGCTCCTCCCATAAATTCAGGCCACCACGAGACAGATGGGGATCACATAAACACGTGACAAGACTTACAACATAAATAGACCTGGGGTGTGGCTTTTGGTCGTCGGTAGGTAAGGCAAGAAAAGGGGCCAAAAATAAGCAGGTAGGGGTTATATCTTTATTGGTTCTAAGCTCATTGAGCAAGCTTGGAGAAGGCTAGGGCCATCTCCACTTGAGGGTTCGGAATATATCTGGCGAAGCAGATGGACTTCCATCTACCTATCTTCTTGATTACATGGTCTGGTACTCCGTACTGAGATGCGGCTGAGGCTGCGCCAATCCGGAAGGAATGTCCAGAATACCGACCAGAGTCTAGGCCTAAGTTGAGCAGTAGGACCCTAACATGTTTGATAAACTGACTGCCAGTCAGGGGGTTGACCGGAAAAGGCAGTAACGGGCTGGAGACTGGCTGGCTGGGTAGGTGAGAGAGCAGATGGTCAAGGATGGTTACTGGGCACCAGGCGTTGCTGGTCCTGAAGTTGATATCTACTCCGGGTCCAGTTTGTTGCGTCTTGGAGACCGTAAGGTGAGGGACATAATGGTTTTACGAAGCGAGTCATCAGGTGTCTGTACAGTACCTCACTACTGGTACTACCTGAGGTGAACTTGCTAGGTCGTAGAATGCCGTAGAAAGCCAGGTAGATGGCTGCCTGAATGACCAGGCTGGGCAAGAGCCCAAGATAGTACTTGTGATGGGTAAGCGTTTGCCGTTGGTAGTGGGCTGCTGCTTCTGAATTCCGCACAGCAGGGCTTTCACTGAATGGGCTGTGAACACAGATGGCTGTCCAGGATTCTGTAAGGACAGGAAATGCTGAATACCAGCTAGGTACAGCCTGTTAGTGTTATGAGCGAGAGCCAGCTATGTATGGCAATAAGAAATGAAAGCTAGGACGTGAGTGACGGCGTCTGCTGTGGTTTCCGGGACAAGTGGCTAGAAACCTGCAGTAGATTTTCCAGGCCCTGCGGTAAGCCCTTAACTGTGTTGCTAGACAGCGAGTGGTTGATGTGCCGGGTTGCATTGGAAAGATGTGGCTTCAACCCATTGTTAGTTGAGACCAAGGTGGGATAGGAGTGGATTATAGGTCGGCTCCGGATACCTGCTGGAAGAATGAGACAAAATTGAAGCGAGACAGTGCATTTGCTGCGGCATTGCACTTGCCAGGGATATGCTCACAGTATATATTAAATTGGTGATGTAATGATAATTGCACCAACCTGTGCAGGAAGGACATGACGGGGAGAGACTTGGATCTACCCTTATAAATGATGTCGGCAGTAGCCTGGTTGTCTGTGGTGAAGAGTACTGTCTGACCTGTCCACATGTGGCCCCAGACTTGGGCTGCTGCCACGATGGGGTACAGTTTGAACAAAGACAAGAAACAAGCGAAACCAGGAATCAAGCAGATTTCTGGAGGCCAGGGATTGGTGAACCAGTGATGGCCAAAAATAGCAGCAAAACCTGTGGAGGCTGCAGCGTCTGTGACTGCTTGTGGCGACTGGGCTGTTGCTGAAGGAATAAGCATGGATATGCTGTTCTAGTTGGTGAGGAACTCCTCCCACATAGTTAAGTCCGCTATAGCTGCTGGGTCAGGTCTGAGGACTTGGTCAGGGTCCTGTACTCGGGCGAGAAAGTCCAAGAGCCGTCAGATGAACGATCGCCACGACGGAATAATCCTCATCGCAAAATTGAGCATGCCTACCAAGGATTGCAGCTGTCTTTTACTACAGCCCTGTGACTGGGTAAAATCGTGAATGACCGACCTAACATTGGCTTGTTTGTCAGCAGGCAGGCTAGCCTGCATAGCCTGCATGTCCAGGACGAAGGTGATGGAATGTGCCGGGCCTTCCCCTTTGTGTTCGGCTATAGGCACATTGAGATTGTTGAAGACCACTCTTAGCCTATCTAGATCTACCTGGGGTATGTCTGGCCGTTCAATGAGCAGAAAGTCATCGAGATAATGGATAACCTTGTGGCACTGGGCCTGGTGTGATAGGATCCAAGTGAAGGACTGGACGTCAAACAGCTTTGTGGCAAAATAGTAAGGATCCCTCCACTTCATGCCGTGGCCACAGCCAGAGGGATGGTTCGATAGGCAGGAGCTTGAAGGCACCTGCGATATCCACATAGCAAAAAATTCTCGGGTCAGGAAGGGGGTAAATAAATCCTTCTGGGGCTGAAGTGGTTAAAGTGGTTGTTAAGCCACTCAATGACATTCCTACTATCCCCTCTGTCCCCAGTGTATGTGTTTTAAAAAAATTGGCGCTCATGTGACCGCCCGCCTCTCTCCTCTCTCGGTCTGACAGCTACAGTGGGTGGGGCAGAAACCCCCCCACTGATGTCAGCCAGGAGGAGGAGAGGAGGAGAGAGGTGGCCGGTCACGTGAGCGTCCATCAGTGCTATGATATGAGGTACACAGCTGCATTTAAAAAAAAAAAAACACATACACTGGGGACAGTATTTAATATAGCAGAGGGGATTGTAGGAATGTCATTGCATTATAATAGCAACAGGAGGGGAGCAGATCGGCACTGACACAGCTGAAAGGCAGGAAGGGGGGAGAGGAGGACAGAGGAGAGCTGTGGATGACTGAAGCACATAAACTGACCATGGTGTCAGGGCTAAGCAGCCATAATAAACCGTGGTCAGTTTACAGGGGGGGGCAGAACCAGGCAGGATCAGCCAGGTAATTTAGGTTCTACAGGGGGGCAAATTACACAGCACAAGCACTGTGCTGTATAACAGTGGTTCTCAACCTCAGTCCTCAAATACCCACAACAGGCCATGTTTGCAGGTTTTCAAATGCTTTAAATCAGACTCAGAGTCAATGACTTGGTATTTTGGACAGTTATTTTATCTAAGAGAAATTCCCAAAACATGGAGTGTTGGGGATACTTGAAGACTGAGCTTGAGAACCACTGCTGTATAACATCCTTTAAAGAAACAGGGTCCATTTTTTTTTAGGGTAACAAACACTTTAAGCTTACTATACATGATTCCAAATGTGGCAGGAGGTATCCCTGATGTCAGAATACAACAGTTCAGTGTGAAGGAGTCAGTCATCCACACTGAGTATGTGGATGGGGGAATCAAGTCTTTTTTTCCCATTCAACCTGCTGGTTGAACGAAAAAAAAAAAAAAAAAAGACTTGTCCATGGGTTGTCTTAGAACGATCCAATGATCCCCTACCTGCCTCAGTCACTAATGCAATAAAACATACTCCCATTTTATTTAACTGATCTTCCTTGGCATAAGCTCTGCAGACCTCTCATGAGCCTCAATCATGGTGAGATTACTGAGACTGGCATATGCCCAAGTACCCAGCCTTTTAATCACCTACCACAGCAGTAGACAGGCATAAGCTAACACCAGTGCTACAAAACAGGAGAGGGCATTTATGTTGGCTGACCGGATCCACAGCTTGTCTGTACTACAGTATCAAGTGATACATTCTGGGAAATTTGCAGTTGCCATTATTAGATGGGAAGAGAGGGGGGCTCCAATCATCTTATGATTTTTACATTTGAATTGACATTTTGCCAAGCAAAAGTCTTTTTAAACTAGTTAAGTTAACTACAAGATAAAAAAAGCGACACAAAAACGTCACACACCGATCAACTCCAATGTATAGGAAGTGAAGAAAATATATAAACACAGAGAACAAGATTTTTAAGGTGTCGACTATAAATATACCAGAAGTTTATTCATAAAATCACAACATTTTAATATAGATATTGAAATTTAAAAACAGTCATAATCTTAAAACCATCATGGAAAATTCATGCAGTCATAATGTATACTTCAGCTCAACATGTTTCACCATTCAATGGCTTCCTCAGGAGACTTATAAAGCACTGTAAAAAATGCCACTACAGATAAATAGAAAAAAACAGCACATGTAAATCAAACATTCAAATTGCATAAATATATTTATACACCAATTAATATCATCAGGTCATATAATCAACATCATAATCAGTAGGTCAATCTGAAAGGTCATCTTACGTCGGATGCTCAATAAAAGTCTTTAGAAGATCAGTAAGCAAACAAATGTTCAAACCAATAGAATTACAGTTAAATATATTAGATGTGTTTAATTTTCAATATCCATAATAAAGTTTTGTTATTTTTATGAATAAACCTCAGGTATATTAATTGTTGGCACATTAAAAATCCCAATCTCTGTGTTTATATATTTTCTGTACTTCTGGGATGTGGTGCCTTGATCCTCAGGTTTCTGGCTGATTACCTAATTTTTTTTTTCCTTTTTTGTTTACTAACATCACTTTTTAATTTACAACGCTTAAAACCAAATGCATTCAAATTCAATTTACAATTAACAAAACGAACAACAAAGAAGAAGAAGAAACAAAAAAAAAGAGGCCCAATACATCAATACCATCAATCATTCTCCTATTGGCTATACGCATAACTGTATATATTCTATTATTCATATAAGTATCACATCCTTTCCCCTTATCTTTCCCCCCTCCACCTTACCTACCAATCCTTTATCTGCCCACAGAAGCTAACGCCCCTACAGTGATGTCTGAGCTCATGTAAATCTTTAATAATATTGCAACAACAATCCATTTATATCTTATGCTGTGTACACACGGTCGGATTTTCCGACGGGGAATGTTGAATGTGAGCTTGTTGGCTGAAAGTCCGATCGTGTGTATGCTCCATCGGACATTTGTTGTCGGACTTTCCGCCAACAAATGTTTGCTAGCAGGTTCTTAAATTTTCCGCCAACAAAACTTTGTTGTCGAAATTTCCCGGTCGTGTGTACACAAGTCCGTCGCACAAAAGTTCACGCATGCTCGGAATCAAGAAAAAGGAGCCGCACTGGCTATTGAACTTCCTTTTTCTCGCCTCATTGTACGTCTTGTACATCACCGCGTTCTCACGTTCGGAATTGTTGGCCAACATTTGTGTGACCGTGTGTATGCAAGACAAGTTGGAGCCAACAACCTTCGAACAAAAATCCACGATTTTGTTGTCGGAAAATTCGATCATGTGTACGGGGCATTAGTTTTATCCCTCTAACGTTTTTCACTTATCCTTCCACCCACTTTCTATAGTTTGAAAAGGATCTATCCACCCCTGGGATTCCATCTGTTGCTATAATCAGGAGTATCATACCTGGCATCTCCAGCCACTGATCCCATATTTTAAGATTTTTTTTTTTATCAAGCCCTTATTCCAGAACACATGCCATTCTTTTAGTAAGGTATGATTAACCTGTGTATGCCATTCCTCATATGTTGGAACACTCAGAGATATCCATTTTTGCACAATCAACTTTCATGCTAATAGCTGTCCTAACTGCTGGTACATATACGGTACTTCTTTTCCCAAATAACCTAGTAGACTTATTTTAGGATCCAATTGTATCTGTGTTTGATAAACCCGATTAATAGTGTCCACTATTTTTTTCTGTACCTAAACAGCTTAGGACATTTCCATAACATGTGTAGTAAATCAGCAGTTCTCCGACACCGACGGCATTCAGATTTATCCCGTCAAACCCCATTGATATAGTTTAACTGGGGTCCTGTATACTCCACGAATTATCTAATTACCTAATTAGTATAGGAAGTGAAGATCGGCCTCAGCCCCAGTTCCCCTGGATAGCCACACCCACTGATACATTTTTCCCTACCCACCAGGCTTAGGCTAAGCCCCTATTGGGAGTTGCTTGGGCTAAGGCCGATCTTTACTTCCTATACATTGGAGCTGATCGGTGTGTGACGTTGCACCGCTAGCTAGTTTTTTTTTATCTTGCAGTTAACTTAGTTTAAAAAGACTTCTGTTTGGTAAAATGTCCATTCACATTCCAGAGCTATCTAGATGAGCACATTCACATAAGCACCCTCTCTTATAGTGAAACATTTTGGCAATGGCATCTAGTGCTTGGAGTGCCACTCCACCAAGTCTATGTGAGGTTGCAATAAAAAAAGCAAGTGCTCAAGAGATCAGCCAAACCAACAGGGCACTGACTCTGCACACGGCTCTTTTTGGGGTTGATCTCTACATCTAGCCACCCAAGTACCATCCAATCACTACACATAACCTAATAGCAGTGCATTTACCCTTAGCACACTGGTGGAAAAACTCTAAATCCCCCACGCCACAAACTGTTACTGCAATCCTTAATGACCACTGCTTGATGGAATACCTATTCACCAAATCTCAATTAATCCTGCCTAAATTCTTCAAACATTGTAATCCATTGCTAAAAGACCCCAGATCTAAACAAATTCATTGAACCTGATATAACCATTGGGGTAACCCCCCCCCCCCACTGTTACTTTTACTTCTACGGTCTTGACCCATCAAATTGCCATTTGCAGAACCTACACTGCCCAGCAGTAACTATACAAGATTGCTTGATACTCTGTTAAGCCATCCTCCTCTCTCCTTCTTCTCCTACTCACACAGCCCCTCCTTCATCTTTGGTCATATTATAGCCCTAAGTTTGTTACCCCCTGTATTATGGTAAACACCTTATATGCAGCTTTAAACATCTTTGTTTTCTGGTGGATTTCTCCCACCCACTACTGTATTTTGCTGTTTCTGTCTTTACTTGAGGAGGTTCGACCCTCCTACGACCTCCTCTCAAATCTTTTTTTTTTTCCAAAATAGATTTTTATTGTATTTCAGAACAAAGGAACAACAGTAACATCGTACACAGATAGATATTTCAACATAACAGAGTAATGATGTCAAAGTAAGATGACGTATCTGTATATAACCTGTAACAGTAGTCGTACTATGAACGTTATAGGTCTTTGCATATATAGTTTCATGAGGCAATAAGTTGCAGCTATAACAAATCGTTGCTATACTAAAGCAAGGAAGAGAAATAAACCAAAAGAAAAAAAAAAAAAAAAAAAGAACAAGAGGAATAAGCAGGGAGAGGAGAGAGAATAGGCATGAGCCGATGTGTCTAGACATAGTGCCATTAGGGAGAGGGGAGTGTCTCCACCCGCACACCCCACAGGGTGCTAGACTGTGTCCGGGCGGAGGCAAATCCCGCCTCCGTATACTACAACTTACCCAACTTAAGTAATAAACAAAGTCATGGATGTAGTGTCTTAGTTAATTTGTCAGATTGGAACCAGTCTGTCCATTGTTGCCATTTACGTAGAATACCCTCTTTGCTATGGTGTCTTAGAGTCAGAGTAGTTTCATGGGTAAAGTGTTCGTGCGTGGTGTTGATCACCTCTCGGAGGCAGGGGGGGTCTGAGGTTTTCCATTTCCTAGTTATGCAGAGGCGAGCCGCTAATAGTATGTGAGTGATGATGTATCTAGACGGGTTGGGGAATTTATCTGTGTTTAGAGAAAGTAATGCCAGCGATGGTTGTTTTTCAACTGTTGTGCCCGTCACTTCGGAGAGCAATTGAAAAACTGAGTGCCAAAAGAGGGAGAGCTTGGGGCATGCCCAGAATGTGTGGAGGAGGTCACCAGGGTGGCCACAAAGCCTCCAGCAGGAGCCATCCTCTGTCGTGATGAATTTTGACAGTCTGGCGGGGGTCAGGTACCAACGATATGTCAGTTTGTATGCGAGTTCCCAGAGAGTGGAGCAGCTAGTGGCTTTGTATACCGATTGGACTGCTTTTTCCCATTGATCTAGGGTGAAGGTTTGTTGTAGATCTTTTTCCCATCTAACGAGAGCGAGAGAGGTAGAGAATGTTGTTTTGGATTGGAGTAAGTTATAGAACATAGTAATGCCCTTTTTGTGTGTGGTAGGGGATTTCAAGTATATCCAAGCAGGTTGGGGTATTTTACACACCTGTGAGGAAAGTGATTGGAGGCAGTGTTGAGTGCGTATGTGTAGGAATACATCTGCGTTGGGAAGTTGGTACTCATTCTGTAATGTCGGGAAAGACTTGGGTTTATCTCCATCTAGGAGGTCAGATATGTATGTGATGCCTTTGTCTTTCCATTTGGAGTAGGAGGTTGAGAACATCAACCTTTGTAAGGCTTCAATTGGGATTTGGACTACAGCTCGGGCTTGGTGATTTGAGGTGTTCTGTAAGAATTTGGCCCAAGACTTTATGGTTGCTACAATTGTTGGTGAACAATGTGGGGGCATTTTCGCTCCTAGAGTGTTGGCAAAAATTAGTGAGGACAGGGAGGTGCTTTGGACTAGGGATGATTCAATCTTCCTCCAGATAGTGTAAGGGGGGTCTGGCAGGAACCATTCTCTCGATTGTGTGAGAACAGACGCTATGCAATAATCTTGGAAGTTAACAAGACCGAGACCTCCATACATTCGATGTTTGGCTAATTGATAGTGGGCGCATCTCGGTTTTTTGTCTTTCCAGAGGAATTTGGACAGTATCGATTGAAGTGAGTTGAGGTAGCTGATAGGCAGGGGAATGGGTAATGTGCGAAAGAAGTAGAGTATCTGGGGGAGATGTAGCATTTTAAATGCCGCCAAGCGACCAAGCCATGAGAATTCAAAGGACGCCAGTCTAGCAAGATCCGTCTGTAATTTAGATCGGGCTGGTAAATAGTTAGCTGCGAACAGAGCTTTTGTAGAAGCGGTTAGATTGATGCCCAGGTACGCAATGCTATGTTCCGCCCATATGTAAGGAAAACGATGTTTGAGGCGATTGCAGGTGATAGAGTCAAGACCCAGGTTAAGTATGTAAGATTTAGTCTCATTGGCTTTATAATACGACACTTCACCAAACCATGCTAGCGTCCTTTGAATCTCTGGGAGAGATTTGTCAGGGTCAGTGATCATGAGGATCACGTCGTCAGCAAATAAACTTATTTTGTGTTCTAGACCTGCTAAGGTGATGCCAGATATTTGTTTGTTGGATCTTATGCTTTCCGCCAATGGTTCCATGACTAGGTTAAATATGATGGGTGAAAGTGGGCAGCCTTGTCTCGTGCCATTCGAGATCTTGAATGGTAAGGAGAGAGTGTCCGCTGAAAACACTCGGGCTGAGGGTTGGGAATAAAGAGCCATTATCGCTTTGTGCATGGTGCCAGTGATTCCAAACTTGAGTAGTACTGCAGAGATATAACCCCAGTGCACCCTATCGAATGCCTTCTCGGCGTCTAGGGATAGGAGGAGTGAGGGCAATTTGTTTTTTTCTGCGTGATGAATAATATTTATCATCCGACGGGTTGCATCAGAGGCTTGGCGGCCCCTGGTGAAACCCGATTGGTCTTGAGATATGAGGGTGGGGAGGATATTTTCTAGTCTAGTGGCAATGAGTTTGGCGTAGATCTTTAAGTCTAGATTAAGCAATGAGATGGGGCGAAAGTTTTTCGGGGTTGTGGGTTCTTTACCTGGTTTGGGAAGGGTAATTATCATTGCTGTGAGCATTTCAGCAGGGAACGAGGAGGAGTTCGCTGATACATTAAATGTTTGGCATAGTGTGGGGGCAAGGATATGTTTAAATTTTTTAAAGTATTCTGCAGTGAAGCCGTCAGGTCCAGGGGATTTCCGACAGGGGAGTTTGTCTATTGCTGCTATAATTTCTGTGGTGGTAAATGGATCATTTAGGGAAGAGAGTTGATCAGGGGTGACCGAGGGGAGGTTTACACTATCAAGAAATGCTTGGATCTTTGCTTGTGAGGGTTGGGGAATGGAGGAGTCATTTCTAAGATTATATAGATCAGCGTAGTAGGCGCTGAATGCGTCTGCTATTGAGTTGGGCTTGAGAAGTTTTTCATTTGTGTGAGGATGAAATAGGTGAGGGATTTTTGTTTTGTTCCTGTGACCTTTAATTCTTCGGGACATAGCTTTCCCTGCTTTATTTCCTGTAGTGTAGGAAGTGGCTTTGAGGATCTTGTATATTTTCTCGTATTTGGTGAGGAGAAGTGAGCGTAATTCATGTCTAAGTGTAAATATTTTCGTTTGTAAGGAAGGAGAGGGGTTAGTCTTATTGAGAAGTTCAGTCGCTGAAATGGCAGTCGTGAGTTCGTCTAGTCGTTGAGTTTTCTGTTTCTTTGCTCTGGCTCCCATTTGTAAAAATACCCCCCTTATAACTGCCTTATGGGCGTTCCACACCACCAGCGGGTCAGACACTGACATTTGGTTAAGGGAAAAATATTCTTCTAGCTGAGTTTTGATGGGCGTATAATAGCAGGGGGTGTCAAGCAGATAGTTGTTAGCTCTCCAGATGTAGGAGTTAGGTTGGGGTGAATTGTCATTGATGGTGACACTAATGGGGGAGTGGTCTGACCAGGTGGTGGTGTGGATAGAGGCGTCTGTTACTCTTTGTAATAGCCAACTGTCAGCTAAAAACAAGTCAATTCGTGAGTAGGTGTTATGACGCGACGAAAGGAAAGTGAAGTCCCGTTCGCTCGCATGACAACACCTCCACACATCAAACAAGTTATTGGTAGAAATAAAGTTATCTAGGGAAAGAGATTGTCTTTTGGGAACTGCAGTAGAGTCCAATGAGACGTTAGGGACCAAGTTAAAGTCCCCGCAGAGCAGAAGATGTCCTTTCTGGAGTTTCCGAGCTGCTCTCAATGTTTTCCTGAGGAAGGGTATTTGGCCCTGGTTTGGAGCGTAAATAGAAGTGATGATGTAGTCAATGTTGTTCAAGGAACAGTGCAGAAAAATGTACCGTCCGTTGGGGTCTGTGATACATTGGTGCAGTTTGAAGAGGACAGTGTCTCTGATTGCGATCATTACTCCACGTTGCTTCTTGGAGTAAGATGATTGGAACACATGTGGAAATTGTCTGTGCTTGCAGGTGGGGGAGGAATTTATGTCAAAGTGAGTTTCCTGAACGCAGATTACATCACAATTGTGGGTTAGAGCAGATTTCCATAGGGATGAGCGTTTCGCTGGGTGGTTCAGACCATTAGCGTTGAGGGATAGGATAGTAATCCCCATGTTGTGTCTTAGGAGTGGTGAGGTGCAAAATTAGTACTCACAGTTATCGCTGTATCCGGTTTGGGACTCGTTGGTTCAGACTAGGCGGACGACCTTGCTCACGGAGGATCACTCGAGTAAAGTACTTGTGAAGTAAGGTGAACAGGTGAAATTTGTGGGTTATTGGCGTGCTGGAGGAGAAAAGCTGATTAGTATACAAGTCAACAAATTATGAGTGGGTTACGTGAGTCTATTGTGCTTAGGCTCATGGAACAAGGGCCTATTTCCCTCTGGTTGGGTTTCCAGAACGATAGGAACTGGGAGTTGCTGATGTGCAAATCAGAGAAAGGAGGAACAAGTTCCGATTCGTTGGGGTCAATATAGTGCCAGTAGTTAAGCCTGTAAAGCACTGCAAAAAATATGGAACACAAAATAAAGGATAAGAATACAGGTAGAAAAAGAAAATAAAAAAAAGAAGCACTGTTGTGCTATAGTCACACCAGTCAGCAAATTAAGGCTCAAAAAGAGCGGCTGACCAAAAACAGGGGTAAGTTCAGTAAGCAGGTGGAGGGTCGCATGGGCAGACCGGACTTCAAAATGCATTACTTGTAGCAATATGGGCCAACATATCAGTGGTGGTTACGATTGGATTTTTCCTTATGCGGACCAAAGGAGAAGGGGTTCGGACCCTTTTGTGGTTCAGGGTGGAGCTGTTGGGGGTCAGGAAGGATTCCCCATGCGTGGAGCAGTTTCAGGCCGCCTTCCAAAGTGGAGATGGCGTGAGGGATGCCATTGTGCGTAGCCAGGATTGTGGCAGGGTGGCGCCACTTGTACGTAATTTGGTGGTTGTTCATCGCCTTAGTGATCGTTTTGAGCTGCCTCCTCATCTGGAGAGTGTATTGCGACAAATCGGCGTATAGCTGAATGTCTGCGTATGGTGGCGGGAGTGGGGACATTTCTCTTGCCTTCCTCAGAATTTGCTCTTTAGCTTGGTAGAAATGTACCCGTAGGAGCACATCTCTAGGGATGTCAGCCTCAAGATGGCGGGGTTTGGGCAACCTGTGGATTCTGTCAATAGTGAGTTCAATGGGAGTTAGTTCCGGGAGCATGCTAGAGAACATGGTGTTCGCGTAGTTATGCAATTCTTTGGGAGGGATCGATTCAGGAATGCCACGAATTTTTACATTATTGCGTCTGGAGCGATCCTCGAGGTCTGCGATTTTCGCTTTGATCCAGGTATTATCCTCTTTCTGTTCTGTGTATGCATCTACCAGATCATTTACAGTCTCAGTACAGTCCTCCATTTTGTTTTCTATGAACTGCATTCTATTATCCATGTGTTTCATTTCTAGGGAGAATCTGTTAATCAGTGCTGACAGGTTTGTCATGAGGGAGGATTGTAGGGATAGTAGCATATCCTTCATGGTAGTGTCAAGTACAGGTTGGCCAGAGGTAGGGAATTGTGCAATAGAGGATTGTAGTGAGGAGATGGCGTTGTCATTGTGTAATGCTGTACTCACTGTGTCAGCGGCCTGCTCGGATACATCCATCCGCATCTTCGATTTGGCTGGACTTTGGGAGGCCAGGGGATCAGGTGAGGAGGCAGCTGGGAAGGGGGATGAGAATCCATCTCTCATTTCTGGTGGATGCGGTCCAGGGGGGTCGGTGTAGCTCAGGGCCTGTCGTGCTGATCCGCCGCCGGCGCCATCTTGGGCCTTGTGTTGTGAGCGGCGCGGCTGGAAGGAGAAGGCTTCCAGCCTTTTCGGTCCTTTTTCCTGCATCCGTTTGCGGGACATCGGTGCGGCGGAGTGTGGGGAGGAAGATTGCGGTATCGCAGGGTCTGATGGTGGGTGCTGTGGGGCCCGTGAGTCGCTGTGTTCCGGTCTGCTGTGCGGAGCTCACAGCTCAAGCGTCCATACTCGTGTGCGCGCAAGCCACGCCCCCCCACCTCCTCTCAAATCTAATAAGATCTGTACTTGCTGACGTGGCACCTACCTGGTAGGAGACTGAATTGATGAGGTTAGCCTCTCTTGTATCTCCAGCCCAGGCCCCACTGAAGGTGGAACAGATGGCACCAAGGGACAGGAGGAACACGAGTGTCGACAGGTGTTGATAGCAGAACTTGCAGCAGGAGATGCTGGCTTGAGAAGTCAGGCAGGACTTCAGACCAGGAGCAGATGTGATGCACATTGGATCAACTGAGGTTAAAGGGGCACTTTGCATGTACTGTAAGTTCTGTAAGCTTGGCTTGTTGAAGCTCTAAGCAGGCTTTAGGCAGGAACACACTGCGAAGATTGGAGTGGTTATGAAGGACAGCTGAAGCAGGCACTCGGAAGTGGCATGAAGCCGGAAGCAGGAGCAAGGAGGTCGCAGTGGCAGGTAAGGTCAGTAACAGGCGGGCAACGAGGCACAGAAGCGTAGGCAGAAGCATGGTCAGGAACTGAGCCAACGTCAGAAACAGGTGGGCAAAGGTACAAGCAGAATCCAGGATCAGATCAGTAACAAGCCGTAACATAAATCTGTAAAATAGTCAAAATGGACCAAAAAATATTTCCCATAGATACGACAGCAACATGTCAAATTTCGTTTTCCTAAAAAATCCACCCCCCCCCCCACAATTAGAAAAGAGCGATTTTGGTCAGAATGTGAAATGCTCTAGTCTTTATGCTTACTGTGAGAGTGGTGCAAATATAAAGTTTGCTTGTATCCTTTGTCAATTATATTGGGAATAGATGAATAACCAGATCTCAACAGATTATGATTTAACCAAAAAAACAATCCTTCTGTTTCATATGCTTGCCATCTGGAAGCAGATCATATGTTGTAAACAGTTACTTCTTTATTTCAGTTCACAGTTCTTGCAGCCAGAACCATCTTACCTTTTGCCCTATTGATTTTTCTTTAACATTAAATTATTGCATGTTTATGTTCATTTTGCGTCTGTACTAGACTGTACAGAAATACAGAAAACACAGCAGTATAACTATGCAGAAATGTAGTATTCCAAATGCAAAAGACCAACAAAGCAGACCTGGGACCTTGCAAACATATAACCAGGTAGATCACATTTCGAGATCTAAAAATTTCATCAAATGCCTGAAACAGAACTGAATTTTCTAAACTCCGAAGCAAAAACTCAAGGGATCTAGAAAAATGAAATAACCAATGCATCGAAGACATCTTTGTCATTCACCAAAACACCAGGGGCTTTTCTAGGATTTTTATGCAATATAGTACAAAATATTTTTTCCCATAATTCCGTGTTGTAAATATTATATTTCTTTCTGTGTCTTGAACAATATGATGGAATAAGTTAAAACTCTGATTTAACCCAGTTACTACGAGAAGTCTCAGTCTGCTGGAGTCAAAGTGACTATCCCGAGATAATTAGCACTATGGATGGCAGTGTCTTTATTGCCATGACATTTCAAGAAAAGTTATTTTTTGAAGGTCACTGTCACCATATTTTTTTTTATTTTCCATATGACTTCCTTTCATATACAGAGAATTTCCATTGCCATAGATTATTGCTTTATATTGGTTTATATCCTTGTAAAATGGCTTGATGCCTCCACATACCAGTTTATCTAGAAAATTACAATGGCTATTTATACTCCCCCCAGTTGTTGTTGCTTGTGTGGTCATGAATAACTATAACTATTCACTGAACAACAAGAAGAAGAATTCTTCCTTGATTAACAATGCTCATGGCTCATTAGGATAATGATCTACTCTAGTTTTAAGCCTAATTATTGCTGTGTACAATATACAGTAGTATAGCTCATCTATTTTATTCCTGCTGCTTCAGACAGCTACTGCTATTATGATTACAACCTCAACTTCTGTTTTTGCTCCAGCTAGCTAAAGGGTGTCCATTCCAGAAAAGTCAAAGTTGAGGATAGTACAATGTTGAATACATTTGGAGGGTATGACAGTATGTAGGTAGTATGTGGACAGCAGTTTGGGGGGTATGATAGTTACTTCTAGTGTTACTACTACTGTTACTTTAACTACTACTTTAAATTAAGCTAGTATTTTGGGCAGTATATAGCCTGGCATTGGTGACTACTGTCCAAAAATGCCAGTTGCCCAGCTGTCTCTGGTTTCCATGCATTTTAAGTCAGGGAACCAGAGCAAGCCTGTAGTAAGTGGAGGCAGAGCTCCTAATTTGCCTACACACTCTTGGTGAATGACTAATGCCTCGTACACACGATCGGAATTCTCATCGGAAAAAACTCTGACGGTTTTTCCAACGGAATTCCGACGGAATTCCGCTCAAGCTGTGTTGCCTACACACGATCACACCAAATTCCGATGGTCAATAACACAGCGCAAAAAAAACACGTTCGACAGCACTATAAAAGGGAAGTTTAATGCTTCCGAGCATGCGTCGAATTGTTTCCGAGCATGCGTCGGAATTTTGCGTGTCGGAATTGCCTACACACGATCGGAAAATCCGATAGAAAGGTTTTCCGTCGGAAAAATTGAGAACAGGTTCTCAATTCAAAGTCCGACAGAAAAAGACCGTTGACCATACACACGGTCGGAAAATCCGATGAAAAGCTCCCATCGGACTGTTTCCATCGGAAATTCCGACCGTGTGTACGCCGCATAAGAATGTATTAGACCACTGGAGCAGAAAACAGCCAGGCAACTAGCATTATTAGAAGGAGGTCAACAAAGATAAAATACATAAAACGCTAACGTTAAGGTAGCCCAGCTATTTCTCTCTTTGATCTACTGGTGCTTTTAACCTCTTCGTGCTGAGCACAAGCAAATATTCAGCCTCTCGGCGGCTGGTCCTTGGCACAGAGCGGCCGCATAGTTGCATGCAATAGCACTGATAGAGCAGTGCCTAGAGCGCATGCCCTGCGCACTCCCAGCACAGTTACCAGCAGCTAACGGAAAGCTCCTGTTCGCTGCTTGCGTTCGGGAGCTTGCCGATCATGTGACAGTTGTGATAGCCAATCATGGGGGTCACATGCCCATAAGCCCCGCCCCACTTCCCGGTGGTGCAGTGGTTAGCACTCTCACCTAGCAGTAAGAAGGGTCGCTGGTTCGAATCCCAACCACGACACTACCTGCCTGGAGTTTGCATGTTCTCCCTGTGCCTGCGTAGGTTTCCTCCAGGTACTCCGGTTTTCTTCCACAATCCAAAGACATGCAGGTAGGTTAATTGGCTTCTGTCCAAAAAATCGGCCCTAGTATATGAATGGGGACCTTAGATTGTGAGCTCCTTGAGGGTAGGGACCGATGTAAGTGTGCAATATGTACAGGGATAGGGACAATTGTAGACACTCACTCAGGTTTAACTGGATGGACTGATGTCTTTATTCAACCTTACTAACTATGAAAAAACTATGACTGGCTCTATAGGGTTAAAGAGGTTGTAAACCTTTGAAATGAAAATGAACAAAGCACATCCTTCTATAGTGTGTACTTACCTCTATCCAACGAACCTAGTGTGATTTCTGTCTCTTCTTCCAATCCTGTGCTATCTCAGTGAATCATTTCAGACAGTCTATGCCGACACCAGACAATCCTGAGAGACACCCTCCGACATGCAGCAGGTGACTGACAGCTTCAGCTCTTTATGTTTCCAGATGAACTTGTTTAGAGGGGGTTGTGCCTGTTCCCTCCACTCAAGTCTCATATTACACTCATCTCTCTGCTCTATACTGTGCAGTGTAGAACATCAGATTCCCGCATTCCTCTGCCTTCTGAAGCTCAGAAATGTTGTTTAAATTCTGGACTTTGAACAGATGTAGAAGAGAGAGGGTAGGTAGATAAACAGGTACAACATATGCAGGAGTACTTGTTTCATCTCTGTGTAGCTGGTCACTTCATTGGGTATATGTAAGGGTTTGCAATCACTTTCAATAGTAGTGCATATATAATCTAAAAAGATTTCATAATCACATAAAAATCAATAGTACTACAGCAGGAGTTGCAATAATAACAGTAAAAATAACAATAACCATTATCATAATTATCTATTTAATTATTGTTATATATTTTAATGAAGACTATTTTCAAGTTTGCACTCGTGTTTCTTGTAAAAATCAAGCGAGTATTCAGGAGGGACTGGTTTGCATATTATATTTTTTTGCATGCTGGGAAATATGTTATATAGATGTGTAGATTACACAAATGGGAATCTGTCAAAATAAATACCAAACGTGTGATTTGTTAATTAATAGAATATTACTATATTGTCTGCTGTGTGGCAGTCAAAAAGAAAGACTGAAAGTATTATCTTTGATATTCTAATAAAGAGGTGTGGATTTGCATCACAGAGCCTGCACTAGATACACGAGCAAGAAAATTAACTATATACTGTATCTACCTTTAAATGGAATGAAATTCAAAACAGGCAATATACAAAAATTTTAAAACTAAGATATATTGTGTGTTTATCTAAATGATTAAACACAATGGGGTTGATTTACTAAAACTGGAGAGTGCAACATCTGGTGCATCTATGCACAGAAACCAATCAGATTCCAGATATTTTTCTTTGTCAAAGACGATTTACTGTGACAGGATTGGGGGGGGGGGGTAGTGTGGGGTAGCGCGCTGGAGTGACGGGGGGGGGGTGGAGTCTGTGGTCAGGTCTGTCTGCCGCCCCCGACTGGTGGAGCACCAGCCGCCACTGCCAAATATGATCCCCTTCTTCCATCGTCCTCTCCAGCCAGTGTAACAAGCACTTATTGGTCATCACTGGCCATGTGACTGCACTGACAAATGAGAATTGTTTTGTATTTTCTTTCTTCCGTGGTCAGTGTCCTGGAACCAAGAAGAGATTCTCATTGGTCAGCATGGTCAAGTGGCCACCGCTGTTAAAAGGTGAACTAACCTTTTAAAACCTAATACTCCGTAAACTGGGATTTTTATTTATAAAGTGTCCTTGCAGTTACTAGGCTGAGATCTTACAATGCCAGTATCTTGGTGATGAAAACCAATGATTTGCCCAGTTAGGATGTCCATTGTAATATTTTGTTTGGCCAGCACCCAAAGATTTGCCCAGTTAGGATGTCCATTGTAATTTTTTTGTTTGGCCAGCACCCAATGATTTGCATAGTTAGGATGTCCATTATAATATTTTTGTTTGGCCAGCACCAATGATTTACCCAGATAAGTTATCCATTGTCAAATTTTGTTTGGCTAGCACCAATGATTTGACCAGTTAGGATACCCATTGTGATCTTTTTTTTGGCCAGCACCCAATGATTTGCCCAATTAAGAAGTCCATTTTAATATTTGTTTTTGGCCAGCACCAATGATTTGTCCAGTTAGGACGTCCATTGTGATTTTTTTTTTTGGCCAGCACCCAATTATTTGCCCAATTAAGACGTCCATTTTAATATTTGTTTTTGGCCAGCACCAATGATTTGTCCAGTTAGGATGTCCATTGTAACTTTTTTTATTTGGCTATCACCCAATGATTTGCCCAGTTATGATGTCCATTGCAATATTTTTGTTTGGCCAGCACCCAATGATTTGCCAGTTAGGATGTCTATTGTAATATGTTTGTTTGGCCATCATCCAGCAATTTGCCCAGTTAGGATGTCCATTTTAATATTTCTGTTTGGCCAGCACTCAATGAATTGCTCGAATTAGGAAGTCCATTGTAAAACATTGTGAACCAACCTTTTAAAACCTAATGCACCCTAAACTGGGATTCTTACATTGATTTAGAAAGTGTCCTTGTAGTCACTAGGCTGAAAACTTACAATGACAGTATCTTGGTGTTGAAAATCAATGATTTGCCCAGTTAGGATGTCCATTATAATATTTTGTTTGGCCAGCACCCAATGATTTACCCAGATAAGATATGCATTGTACAATTTGGCTAGCACCAATGATTTGACCAGTTGGGCAAACTCCATTGTAAAACTTTTGTTGGGCCAGTTCCAATGCTTTGCCCAGTTGGGATATCCATTGTAATATTTTTGTTTGGCCATCACCAATGATTTACCCAGTTAGGATAGCCATTGTAATATTTTTGTTTGGCCAGCACCAATGATTTGCCCAGTTAGGACGCCCATTGTAATATTTTTGTTTGGCCATCACCTAATGATTTGCCTAGTTAGGATGTCCACCGTAATATTTTTGTTTGCCCAGCACCCAATAATTTGCCCAGTTGGGATGTCCACTGTAACATTTTTGTTTGCCCAGCTCCCAACAATTTGCCCAGTTAGGATGTCCATTGTAATTTCATTGTAATTTGTAATTTTTCTGTTTGGCCAGCACACAATGAATTGCTTAGATCAAATTGCTCAAAAACTAACCTTTTAAAACCTAATGCACCCTAAACTGGGATTCTAATGCCTCGTACACACGTAGGGACTTTTGCCGGCGGACCTAGTCCAGCGGACAATCCCGCGGGACTTTCCGGCTAGGTCCGCTGGACTTTCCGAGGGTGTGGACTTGCCCACACACGCACGGACTTCTCCAGCGGATAATCCGCCGGCCAAAAGTCCGCGGGACTTTTGAAAATGAACGGACTTGCCCACACACGGAGCAGTCCGTTCATTTCGAACGTAACTTCAGGTTACGTAGCTAGCGTAGGCAGTAAATGCCGCCGCGCTAGCTCCGCAAGCTGGCATGGATTTAAAGGGAATCCCCACGCCGAAAAAACGGCGTGGGGGTTCCCCCCAAATCCATGTCAGACCCTCATCCGAGCACGCAGCCTGGCAGGCCAGGAAAGGGGTGGGGACGAACGAGCGCCCCCCCCCCCCCCTCCTGAGCCGTACCAGGCCGCGTGCCCTCAACAGGGGGGGTGCCCTGGGGAAAGGGGGGCCGTGCGGCCCCCCCACCCCAAAGCACCTTGTCCCCATGTTGATGAGGACAAGGGCCTCTTCCCGACAACCCTGGCCGTTGGTTGTCGGGGTCTGCGGGCGGGGGCTTATCGGAATCTGGGAGCCCCCTTTAATAAGGGGGCCCCCAGATACCGGCCCCCCACCCTATGTGAATGAGTATGGGGTACGATGTACCCCTACCCATTCACCTAAGGTGTAAAATGTAAAGTACAAAAACACACACACTTTTGAAAAAATATTTTATTGCACTGCTCCGGGGGTCTTCTTCCGTCTTGGGGGTCTTCTCGCCGGACTCCTCCGCTCTCTTCTGCTCTTTTACCTAGCTCTTTCACGAGGGGAGGAGTCCGGCTACCTTCTTCGTCGTCGCCGCCGTCGTCTGGGGGTCTCGATCCGCCTTCGGGGGTCTTCCGGGGTCTCTTCTGTTCTTGCGGCGGTCGTCGTCTTCCGCGCCACCGGCGCCTTCTTCTTCTTGTCCTTCTTCTTGTCCTTCTTGTTCTTCTTCTTCTTCCGATGTTGACCCGACGCTCTCTCTGCCCGGAATGCCTGTGCCGCTCTGCGCTCGGACTTATATAGGGACATGGGTGACAGGGTCACATGTTCATGTCACATGGTGACCCCGCCCCCTTGCGATGTCACAGTCCCAGCATCCTCCCCACCACCGTGGGGAGTCCCTTTAAATCCATGCCAGGTCACGGAGCTAGCGCGGCGGCATTCACGTGCTAAATGAACGGACTTGCCGATGAGCGGCAAGTCCGTTCATTTCAAAAGTCCCGCGGACTTGCCCACTAACGGCGGGATTATCCGCTGGACTGCCAAGTCCAGCGGATAATTTGAAAACAAAACTTCAAACTTTAGTCCGCCGTACTTTGGCGCCAAAAAGTCCGCCGGCGCCCACACACGAGGGGATTATCCGCTGGACTTCAGTCCAGAGGATAATCCCGCGGGATTGTCCCTTCGTGTGTACGCGGCATTACATTGCTTTAGAAAGTGTCCTTGCAGTCACTAGGCCGAAAACTTACAATGACAGAATCTTGGTGTTGAAAACCAATGATTTGCCCAGTTAGGATGTCCATTGTAATATTTTGTTTGGCCAGCACCCAATGATTTACCCAGATAAGATATGCATTGTAAAATTTGGCTAGCACCAATGATTTGACCAGTTGGTCTGGCCATTTGTAAAATTATGTTTGGCCAGCACCCAATGATTTGCCCACCTGGTAATATTTTTTGTTTGGCACCAATAATTTGTCCAGTTAAGATGTCTTTTGTAAAACTTTCAATGCAAGTATCTTGCTGTTAAAAAACAATGATTTGCCCAAATAGGATGTCCATTTAAATATTTTGTTTGGCCAACACCAATGATTTGCCCAGTTAGGATATCAATTGTAAAACTTTTGTTGGGCCAGCACCAATGATTTGCCCAGTTAGGATATCCATTGTAAAACGTTTGTTGGGCCAGCACCAATAATTTGGCCAGTTAGGATATCCATTGTAAAACTTTTGTTGGGCCAGCTCCAATCATTTGCCCAATTGGGATATCCATTGTAATATTTTTGTTTGGCCATCACCAATGATTTACCCAGTTAGGATAGCCATTGTAATAATTTTGTTTGGCCAGCACCAATGATTTGCCCAGTTAGGATGCCCATTGTAATATTTTTTTTTTGTCCAGCACCCAATGATTTGCCCAGTTGGGATGTCCACTGTAACATTTTTGTTTGCCCAGTGCCCAACAATTTGCCCAGATAGGATGTCCATTGTGATCTTTTTTTTTGGCCAGCACTCAATGATTTGCCCAGTTAGGATGTCAATTGCAGTATTTTTGTTTGGCCGGCACCCACCCACCTGCACCTCTGGTACCCCATAAAATGTTCAGGAATATGATGCATGGAGCCCTGATGACCATCATCTTTGTCTGGTGTTCTAAAGGTTGTGGGTCATGCTACTTTTGTTCTCTTCTTGAAACGTTGGCTTACTGCTGATGGGAATAAGGATTGAGATAGCAGAACACTTGTGTCCGTCTTGCCCTGTAGTAATTTTTTCTGTTGCTATTCATTAGATTCTCCTTTTCATGCTTCAGATACACTGCAATGCATCTAAACTGACCCCCTTTTCAGCAGAATTATACACAATTAGAAGCCGTTTGTCTCAATGTGGTGCATCTGTACAGGGCACACAATGCTCCACAGTCACTACTCATTGTTATTTAGATATAATTACTTATTTAAAAAATTGTAAAGCTTAGTTGTCTGAATGCCCTGCAGATTTACTTTCCTTTTGCAGCTGTTCTGGTTAGTGGGCTTTACTATCTAAAGTGAGAACTTCTAGCTTTGCCACTATGGCTAACGATGGATTAATTAACAAATGCACCTTCTCACAATTGATGTATGGGTTAAGTAACTTTGTAATTCAGTAATGACTCTCGGAATGTACGTTTCAAGGTCTTCACTATCCTAAGTCTTCTGAGTCTTCCAAAGTTTCTGTTGAATTCCATGGTATGTATGCTACACCCTTCTGTGTGAAGTGGTATGAAAATGATGGCTTAATATAAAAAAATGTAAAAATCAGATAGCAATTACTGCACGTATTTAGCTTTCAGCTATGAAGTTATTTTTTATATGAATTATGATTAAAATGGAAAATATATTGCATGTGTGGTCAGAGACAAGTGCCACGTTTTCTAAAATCTGGGAGTTTTAGGCTGGCTGCTTTGATTGGGACACGTCTTGATTGAGGACGAGGACCAAGATAGCTGATTGCAATTTACTTAGTGTTCTTTGGTCAATTATGGCATAGAAATTGAGTTTTGGAGTACATGCAATGGTCTAATGAGGCTATGTGTGTGGAGTTGCTCTCACCTGTCACTCACTGGGGATCTGGCTACTCTGCTAATAATCAAGTAATGATTTCAGATGGAATGATCATTCCCTTTGGCTCGTGCTTGTATCCTATATGTGAAAATACATTTAAAACTACAATAGGGAGATACTTGTGTGTCTATAGTAGGACAAGCACATACTTCACAAGGATGATATCCCCTTATTACATGATGAATCACCCACTGTTACATGCTATTGTACTTTGACACAAGGCCTCATATAGTGTTCTTGTTTTTAAAGCTTTAAAGGGACCCTGTTATGAAAGAAGTTTGGTGGCTGCCATTGCTGGCCTTCTACGAAAGATGCTTGTTGACTGGCTGTGCCTGGCATCAATTATTTTTGAGTCGCGGACCCAGAACATGTATGATTGTTACAGAAGCATTAAAACATATTATATATCTCTATACTTGTCCCAGGTCAATAACTTAGAGATAGGGATTAGTAAAGTTTGTCCAAAACTCACGGCAACATGGCCTGCATCTAGGGGGTTTCTGGGGTGAGCTTCACCACCTCCAAGATTTCAGTTGTACCCCCTACCGTGGATGCTATTCTCAGCATGCTGATCTCCCCCCCCCTATCCTGCACACAGAATGGGCACAGGGCACTCAGCAAAGGTCCTCCTCCCCACACCGCACGTATCTAATATTGGATTTTCTTACAGTCACAGCTATGTCCTGTGTGGGGGAAAGAAGAACTCTGTTGAGTGCCCTGCCAGCAGTGACCCTTGTCCACCACTCTGCTGACCCTTGTCCTTCTCCCTGCTGACCCCTGTCCTCAGATCTGGTGAGCCCTATCCACACTAACCCTCTGTCTTCTGCCCTGTTGACCCCTGTCCTACGCCCTGCTGACCCTGTCCCCAGATCTGCCGAACCCTGTCCACTGCCCTGCTGACCCTCTGTCCACTGCCCTGCTGACCCCTGTACCCTGTTCTGCTCACCCTATCCTCTGCCCTTCTGACCCCTGTCCTTGGCTCTGCTGATCCCTGTTCACTGCCCTGCTGACCCCTGTCCTATGACCTGCTGACCCCTGTCCTCGGATCTGCTGACCCCTGTACCCTGCCCTGCTGACCCGTATCCACTTTCGTGCTGAACGCTGTCTTCTGCACTGTTGACCAACTTTCCATGCCCTACTGACCTCAGTCCTCTGCCCTGCTGATCCCTGTTCTCCGCCCTACACCACTGATCCCTATTCTCCATTCTGCTGACCCTGGCCTACTGATTCCCTGTACACTGCATTCTGACTCTTGTACATTGCCCTGCTGTCCCACTGAACACTGCCCTGCTGCCCTCTGCACACTGCCCTGTTAACACACTGTACACTGCCCTACAAACTAATGGCCTCTGTTCACTGCCCTACAAACTGCTGACCCTATCTTCTGCCCTGCTGAGCTCCCATCCTCTGCCCCTTGCCATTTTGTCCTTCGCCCCCACATCAGACAGGCTAGATTGGGCCCTGAGTGGCAAACTGTCACATAAAATCAGTCCACCAGCCCAAGCAGCTGCGGCAGTGGAATTTCTCGCCCCATAGCCACACATAACAAAGGAGCAGGAATACTGGTGACATCATTGACCTAATATGGCCGCACAGCCATATTTGGATAATGTAATTCCACGGCCACAGCGGATTGGGTTAGCGGTCTGCTATTACGTGACAGTTTCCTGTGGATTTGGGCTAAACTAAGAACCTTAGCTCATCCTTACCGAGGAAGCATTTAAGACAAATCATATACAAGAAAATCAGGCAACTGGCATTTTTATGAGGAATGGTCAAGAATGGAAATGTCTATGATTATTTCATTACAAGTAACTTAAATTTTAATATCTGTGAATTTAATAGTTTTGCTAATTGTATTTACATTAATATCCCGCTCTGATTTTAGTAAAGTATTATTAACCACTTCCCGCCTGGCCTATAGCAGAATGACGGCCGGGCAGTGGTTCAGTTATCCTGACTGGGCGTCATATGACGTCCTTCAGCATAACAGCCGCCACGCGCTGAGACACCGCTCTCGGTAAAGAGCCTCCGGCGGAGGCTCTTTACCACGTGATCAGCCGTGTCCAATCATGGCTGATCACGATGTAAACATGAAAATCCTGTGATCGGCTTTTCCTCACTCGCGTCTGATAGACGCGAGTAGAGGAGAGCCGATCAGCGGCTCTCCTGACAGGGGGG
>CM053029.1:582915741-582965741 GCA_028564925.1 Lithobates sylvaticus
AGGTGGGGAAGATTCCCTCATAGAACAGTGATGGTGAACCTTGGCACCCTAGATGTTTTGGAACTACATTTCCCATTATGCGCATGCACTCTGCAGTGTAGTTGAGCATCATGTGAAATGTAGTTTCACAACATCTGGGGTGCCAAGGTTTGCCATCACTGCTATAGAAGAATACACTTTGTTAATTTTCATGTCTGAGGTTTACAAAAGAAGAAGTATTGTGAAAATATAAATTCTTTGTTAAATCCCCCATGGGACCCAGTACACATAGCACTTTGTCCCTTTCAAATATGTGTAGTGGTTTTGAATTAAAATTACACTTTTTATTTCTATCTGTGCTGGTTTTAGCTCCACCCCAGGCTGAAGCCCAATTTATAGGCATCCCTATGGGACAGTAAGCAATGAAGAAACCTCCACCCTGTCCATTCTGTAGCCCAATTAGATTAAGCCATCTATGAAATGGTGCAGCCCTGTTCTTCTCTCCTCTGTAAATTTCTTTGTACTGCACGAAAGAGCTACTGAGCCCAAACCCGTCCATCTCACAGCCTCCTACTATTTTAGAGAGAACAATTACCATTGTAAACATCGGCTTGTGTTGTTATGATTGACCATGCTGTAGAGGAGCGCCAACATTCACAAAGTCCACAACAACACATACCAGCTACTACACTAGTCTAGTTCAAGTAAAAGCTGGTGAGTGTTGTTGTGGCTGCATGTTTAGATGGAGGTCTGCAGATGTTCCATCCTGACAGCTTAGGAGAAGGCAGAGGCAGAGGCAGAGACAGAGTTATGTGGGCTCTATCTGTAATGCCCCTCTCCTCCTGTGCTGCCAGTCAGAGCTTATATATTCATCACTAGGGTTGGGCCGAACAACCCCCCGTTTGGTTGGCACCAGAACTTTCAAACATCAGGAAAGTTCGTAACCGAATAACAAACCCCATTGAAGTATATGGGACCCGAACGTGAAAAATCATAAACGCCCAATTTGAATGCTTATGTGCAAGTAATTGGCCATACAATGGTTATGGGGGTCTGGGTACTGCCCTGGGGGACATGCATCAATGAATAAAAAGTTTGTAAAAAAACTTCATTTTTAAATGAGCAGTGATTTATCTTTAAAGTGGCACATCTGTCCTGTGTATAGAAGCTGCTGCAGCAATAATTGCATTTATAAAGCCCAAAAAATTAAATTTTCCCACAAGCTTTCTTTATTTTGTAAGCAACGTCTTGGGGAGCCAGTCTGTATGATATGGCCACAATGTAGTGCACAGGGAACAAGGTTAGAGAGAGAAAGTTCTGGTGTCTCTACCACAGACCTTGTATTTCTACTTCTGTAACGGGTGCGGAAAAAGTGTTCTTTGGGTGTCGGTGGTGCCTTCATGCCGTAACCTAGAGGTACTCTTGATGAAAACAAGAATTGGCCTTGCTGTCAAAAATTGTAATGATATGCACCTGTCAATTGGTCTTTGGGTGTAAAAACATTCTTCCAGATGAAATCAACACCCACAACACTAGGCAGCCTAGAAGTCCTGTAGAGATTCCACATCCCAAAAACACTTAATCTGCAACATCGGCATCAGGGGCTATGTAGCTTCTGGTAATCCAGGACTGATTCATTTTGATAAAAGTCAGGCGGTTCACCGAGTATGTGGACAGACGCGTTCTATGATCAGTAACAAACCCCCCAGCAGCACTGTATGCCCGTTCAGAAAGCACGCTGGATGCAGGGCAGCCCATTAACTCAATAGCATACTGGGCAAGTTCTGACCAGTGGTCTATACTCATGACCCAGTAAGCCAGTGGATCTTTGACTGGAAAGCTCTCCATCTCTGTTTCCACCCCTAGATACTCGTCCACCATGTGATGCAGACGCTGCCGATGGGATGTGGAAGCTGACAGCCCTGGGTGGCTAGGATTAGAAAAATTCAGAAATGCATCACTGCCTTCTCCACTGCTCCTCTAATGACCAACAGAAGCCTCAAAACTAGGCTTTCACGACACTGTAACTTACCAGAAATGGGAAAAGCTTTCGACAAACTTCTATTTAAGGTATCCTCAAGAGATTTCATCTTCTGCACTCTGTGTGGGGATGGGATGAGTTCTGAGACTTTCCCCTTTTAATGGTGGTCAAGGAGGGTTGCCAACCAATAGTGACCTTTTCCTTTACACCACGTATTCTTGGGTTCTTTCGCAGGCTTTGAAGCATGAGGGAGCACATGCACAGCAAATTTGGGGAGGCATGAGAAGCAGACTCCTTGGGGTCACTGAGGATTATAGTATCTGGAAAGGCCTCCTCCCAGCCACGTACTACTCCCAAGGGTTTTGCGGTTGGAAAACAATCTCCTACTGTTTGACGTATGTCTTCCTCTGCTTCAATACCTCAGAAACTGCCAAAATCCTCCTCCTCCTCTCTCTCCTCTTGTGTGTTATGTGGCATAGGAACAATGTTGTCTGCATAAAGTGGGCCTTCTGAGACAAGGAAGTCCTCCTCTTCGTCCCACTGCTCTGCCTCGAGTGCCCTGTCCATAATGCCACGCAGAGTCTGCTCCATCAGGAACACAACAGGGATTGTGTCACTGATGCATGCATTGTCACGGCTCACCATCCTTGTGGCCTCCTCAAATGGTGACAGTACAGTGCATGCATCCTTTATGAGCAGCCATTGGCGTGGGAAAAAAAAACAGAGCCGACCTGAGCCTGTCGTTGTGGCATAGTAACACAAGTACTCATTGACAGCCCTCTGCTGCATGTGCAGCCACTGCAGCATTGCCAAAGTCAAGTTCCTACTGGTGGGCATGTCACAAATCAGGCAGTTTATGGACAGGTGGAATTCCCACTGAGTTTTAGCCAACCGAGCACTGGCTGTGTATGGCCTCCTAAAATGGCTACACACTCTTCTGGCCTGATTTAGTAGATCTTCCAACCCAGGACAACTATTTAGGAAACGCTGCACCACCAAATTTAGGACATGTCTAAGGCATAGCCCATGTGTCAACTTTTCCTGTCTAAGAGCAGACAGGTGGTTTGTGCCATTATCACACACACCACCATTTCTGGCCCCAGCTGGCGTGGCATGATCCACCTTTGGGCCTGTCCCTGAAGAGCTGCAAGAATCTCTGCTCCTGAGTGGTTCCTGTCCCATAGACACACAAGCTGAAGCACTGCATGACACCTTTTAGCCTGACTCATTGACTAGCCCTTTGAACGCTTAGGGGTACTTGAGGTTCATAGGACAATTCATCAGAGGACAGCATGGAGGAGGAGGAGGAGGGGTTAAAGCTGACGAATCTGGCTTTATCACCAGCTGTATGGAGAAGTGGGGGCACAACAAGCTGCAGCACTGAACCCTGTCCCGCATCCTTCTGAGTTTGCAAGCAGAGTTATACAGTGTGCTATGAACTAAACATATCATCCCTGCCCGTGGTTGCTGAACCACATGTCAGCAGTAACGTGGACTTTGCAGCTGATTGCCTTGCCCAGCAATGCCACAACATTTCCTTCCATGTGATGGTAGAGAGATAGAATGGCCTCACGTGAAAAGAAATAGCGACTGGGAACCTACCATTGTGGTACAGCTCATTCTGCAAATTCACGGAAGGGAGCAGAATCCACCAGGCGGAAAGGCAGAAGTTGTAGAGCCAGCAGCTTTGACAAGCTTGTATTTAGACGCTGGGCTTGTGGGTGTCAAGGATTGTATTTTTTTTTCCGCTGCAGCAGATAGGGCAGAGAAATTTGCCAGCTATAGTCAAGTCGGTGACCTCATCATCATCATCTCCTCCATCCTCATTACCACTGGAGACAACTTGGCAATAATCTGTGGCTGGGGGAACATGACTGCCAATATGTGTACCAGTGTTCTCCCCTCTCTGCAGGCTCATGTTCCTGCCTTCCATAACCTCAGAGTCAGAACCAACATCTGAGTCGAGTAATGGCTGTGCATCATCAAGGAGCAAGTGGCTGACGCTGTGTTCAAATAATTCCACTGACTCCTCCATGCCTGATGCTGGGGCTAACGCAGGAATAGCTGTAGACAAAGAAGTCTGGTTTTGCCACTCCGGCAGCTGCAGGGGACTCCACACTAGTCTCTTCTTGGGTGATGGAGGATGAGGAGGGTTTAGTAAGCCAGTCCACCCCTCCTCTGCATGCGGTGGCTGGATAGCATGGGCAACATCACTAAACAGAGGGAATGATGCCCTGCCTGAGGACTGACCACGTCCACCTTTGCCTGTGGACACATAGGCTGCTGGCCCCCTTACAGTGCCATGGGAACATCTGCCTCTCCTTGCTGTCCTCCCAGACATGATGGGGGGAGTGTGAAGTGCTTATTAACAAAACTTAATAAAGATGTGTAAATGTGTACGTGGATGCACTTTAATAAAAGGAAAATGGTGTTTGGTGCACTTTAATTTGAGTATTCATGACACAGACACACTCCACGGATACACAATAATATACTGCATTATACTGTGTCAAACGTGCATTAATGCACAGAAATATATGGCATTAAAGTTGCAGTAACGCAATGAAATAAACGGCGTTAAAGTTGCAGTAATGCAATGAAATATACAGCGTCAAACTTGCAGTAACGTAATAAAATATACGGCGTTAAATTTGCAGTAACGCACTGAAATATACAGCATTAAACTTGCAGTAAGGCAATAAAATATACAGCGTTAAACTTGCAGTAATGCACAGAACGAAACGGCGTTAAACTGGCAGTTACGCACAGAACTATATGGTGTTAAACTTGCAGTAACGCAATTAAATATACAGCGTTAAACTTGCAGTAACGCAATAAAATATACAGCATTAAACTTGCAGTAACGCAATGAAATATACGTCGTTAAACTTGCAGTAACGCAATGAAATATGCAGCATTAAACTTGCAGTAACACAATTAAATATACAGCGTTAAACTTGCAGTAATGCACAGAACTATATGGTGTTAAACTTGCAGTAACGCAATGAAATAAACAACATTAAAGTTGCAGTATACAGCGTCAAACTTGTAGTAATGTAATGAAATATACGGCGTTAAATTTGCAGTACAATGAAATATACAAAGTTAAACTTGCAGTAACGCACAGAACTATACAGCGTTGAACTTGCAGTAACGTACAGAACTATATGGCGTTAAACTTGCATTAACGCAAAAAAATATATGGTGATAAACTTGCAGTAACGCAATGAAAAATACAGCTTTAAACTTGCAGTAATGCAATGAAATATACAGCGTTAAACTTGCAGTAATGCACAGAACTATATGGCGTTAAACTTGCAGTAACACACAGAACTATACAGCATTAAACTTGCAGTAACGCACAGAACTATATGGCGTTAAACTTGCAGTAACACAATTAAACATACAGAGTTAAACTTGCAGTAACAATTAAATACTCAGCGTTAAACTTCCAGTAACGCAAAGAAATATACAGCGTCAAACTTGCAGTAATGCAATGAAATATACAGTGTTAAACTTGCAGTAACGCAATGAAATATACGTTAAACTTGCAGTAACCTAATGAAGCATACAGCGTTAAACTTGCAGTAACGCAATTAAATATACAGCGTTAAACTTGCAGTAACGTACAGAACTATACGATGTTAAACTTGAGTAACGCAATGAAATATACAGCGTTAAACTTGCAGTAACACAATGAAATATACATCGTTAAACTTGCAGTAACGCACAGAACTATATGGCGTTAAACTTGCAGTAACGCACAGAACTATATACTCGCAGTAATGCAATTAAATATATGATGTTAAACTTGCAGTAACACAATGAAATATACAGCGTTCAACTTGCAGTAACTCAATGAAATATACAGCATTAAACTTGCAGTAACGTACAGAACTATACAACGTTAAACTTGAGTAGCGCAATGAAATATACGGCATTAAACTTGAAGTAAGGCAATGAAATATATACGATGTAAAACTTGCAGTAACGCAATGAAATATACAGTGTTAAACTCGCAGTAACGCAATTAAATATACGGTGTTAAACTTGCAGTAACACAATGAAATATACAGCGTTAAACTTGCAGTAACGCAATGAAATATACAGCGTTAAACTTGCAGTAATGCAATGAAATATACAGCATTAAACTTGCAGTAATGCACAGAACTATATGGTGTTAAACTTGCAGTAACGCACAGAACTATATGGCGCTAAACTTGCAGTAACACAATTAAATATATGACGTTAAACTTGCAGTAACGCAATGAAACATACGGCGTTAAACTTGCAGTAATGCACAGAACTATATGGCGCAATAAAATCTACTGTGTTAAACGGTCACTACACTCACACTGACTAAACTACCCCTACATTCACACTAATGTAAAGATAATTGGTCGCACTACACTCACAATGACTGAACTATCCCTACATTCACACTAATGTAAAGATGAATGGTTGCACTACACTCACACTGAACTATCCTTAGATGCACACTAAACTGATATTCTACACTGACAATAGAATCAAAATAGAACACTATAGCACACTGTCTAATAGCACTGAACAGAGCCATGTTCTATCTCTCTCCACGCTGCTATCACACTACGAATGGACACTATGGAAAGAATACTTTTATAGTGTTTAAGAGCAATGAGCCATGATTGGATACAATCATCATGACAGCAATCAATCAAGGCTCTGAAAGTGCTCTGCGCCCTGATTGCTTCAGCCAATTAGGGCTTTCAATGCACAGGGCAGTGCATTGTGGTCGTTCGACGGGCCGAACAAACGGTCGAACGACCCTATAATTGGGTTGTTTGGATAACTCCCGAACAGCCAATGTTTGGCCTAAATTGATGCTCAGGCCGAACTGTTCGCCCATCCTTATTCATCTATTTTGTCCATCATGGTCAGACAGCCATGTACTGTACTTCTGCTTTAATAAGAGAATAAGAATCATCCAAGAGGAGACACAAACAGCAATAAAACATGTCAGGTATTTTTATCCGTTACTCACTCTATCCAAAAGTAAAAAACTGTAGACTTTGAACACATTTTAAGGCCAACCACAAACATGAGATGACAGTTACATTATTGGTTGACTTCTTTTTCTCCAGATAGGCCAGACATGAGTGTCTGAGGTGGTGTATGAAATAGACATTTGATCAATGTCATCACTATGGGATAAATTGGGTGCCGAGCATCTCATCTCTATGGGTGGTCTGATGGAGGTCCACCAGTGACAGCTGTAAACATTCATCTGAGTCACATTGCCCTCACAATACCAGCTTATCTCATATATGTTCAGTTTTGATTGAAAACATGTCATGGTGACCTCCAGACCAACCTTTATGCCAGGCAATGGGATCTGCAACTTATCTTCCTCTATTGGGAAACCTCTATAATTATTATTATTATACAGGATTTATATAGCACCAGCACTTGGCAACTTGAGGGCAGACAGTACAGTTACAATGCAATTGGACACAGGAGGAATCAGAGGGCCCTGCCCGTTAGAGCTTACAATCTAGGAGGGAGGGTCAAGTGATACAAAAGTTAATAACTGTGGGGGATGTGCTGATGTAGAAAATAAAAGTATAGTTGTTGGGTTGAATGTAGGCAGGATAGGCTTCTCTGAAGGATCACCTAAAAGTGGATAGTGGATTCAGTCAGATTGGGGTAGAGAATTCCAAAGGATGGTAGATGCTCAAGAAAAGCCCTGAAGGTGAGCATGGGAGAAGGTGACAAGGGAATTAGAGAGCTGGGGGTCTTGGATGGAACGAAGAGAACTATTTGGTTGGTTCCTTGAGACTAGGTTAGTGATGTAGATGGGGGCCAAGTTGTGGATGGCTTTTTAAGTTATTAGTATTTTTAATTTATTTTGTTGGGTGAGTAGCAGCCAATGGAGGAATTGGCACAAAGGAGTCGCAGACGCTGAGCGGTTTGTAAGGTGGATGAGTCTGGCAGCAGCATTCATGATGGACTGAATAGGGGATAGCCTTATGTAAAGGTAAGCCAATGAGGAGGGAGTTGCAGTAGTCAAGTTGAGAGATAACCAGGGAGTAGATTAGGAGTTTTGTAGTGTTATTGGCTAGGAAGGGACATATTTTTGAGATGTTGCGGAGGTAAAGGCGGCAAGCTGTGGAAAGAGAGTTCAGAGTCCAGGACTATACCTAGCACCCTGGCGTGTGGGGATGGGTTGATGGTTGTGCCATTGATCTTGACAGAAAAGCCAGGGGAAGGGGCATGTGGGGGGGGGGGGGACATCTATGCTTTGGGGTAGGCTGCAATTGCACGCGGTACCCCATAACTTTTCCAGTGGATTCCCACTCTAGTGCGGCATTTCTGTCCTTATCTCCAGAATACAGTTATGTTTTGGTAGCATCAAGTAGAGGCCAATATTATCACAAGTAAGTGAGAATTAAAAAAAAACAGTCCTTATCATAAATGGTCCTGACCTTAGTCACAAAACATGGATTAAAAATGAGCAACAAGCTATTAAAAAATAATAATACATGATATTAAATTAAAACAATTAAGCACCAATCAGACCACCTTTTCAGCAAGTAATATTTAATTGGATTCTTAACACTCATTTACACATAAAGCTCAAGGATAATATGGCATTAGTGGTAGGCTCATATTACAAGCAAATGCAAAGATAGATTTAACACCTAGACTTCACATCAATTTCATAATGCTATACTGCTCTATAGTTTTATTCATCTTTTTTATGCAAGGAAGCATTATACGAGTATATGGTAAGCTTCAATCTGTACAAGGTAATTTCAGATCCAGCAGTGCATACATAAATGTATTGAGGCATACGCCCCATTGAGGTGCAAAGTACCCTAGCCCCCCAGGTAACCTACCTGATTTAAAGTTAAACTCCAGGCAAGCAGCTAGATGCACAGCTTACATATACTGTAAAAGGGACCTCTGAAGTATTTGTATATCTGTCCTTCCAGTTTTGACGTTACGCAGCTCTACCACACAGCACAGCTGCTTTTTCTGCTGCAACCTTGTGACTGGACAGTAAAAAGAGGAGCAGCAGACCAATGAGCTCACCTCTACCTGTGACTAATTATCTCTTTGTGTACCGCTCAGGCTCGGTCGATAAGAAAATACCCAAAAGTGGTTTCCTCCACATCTGCTGCTGAGAGTGCTGGCAAGGGATGGAACTCATCCCAGCTCCTGCAATAGCTGAAAAGGGAAAGGGGTGATCCCTGGAGCTGCACATCTGAGAAATCCTATGGAGGCGGACAGAGTTGCAACCTCAACCGGTACTCTGACCAGTCCATACCCCCAATGCGTTTCGCTCAGCCCCCTGGAGCTCAGTCAAGACTAAGTTCCAGGGGGCGGAGTGAAAAACATTGGGGGTGTGGCCTGGTCAAAGTCCAGGCTGAGGTTGCCACTCTGTCCACCTCCATAGGATTTCTCAGATGTGTGGCTCCAGCGATCACCCCTTTCTTTTTTTAGCTCAGCATGCTCCTTGTGTTTACATGAACACTGCAGCACAGCTGCCATATTCCTTGTGCTACTTCTCCTTTTCCCACTCTGAGCAGTGGATTGCAAGAGGCTTATACCGGGTCAGATTCAGGTAGTTACACATCTTAGACGTGCTGACTGCCTGGCGTCGGTACTTTGAATCTTTGAGCCAGAACAAGTATATTCTATGACTTTGGTGATCTGCATATTGTTCTGTGTCAATAAATAGAGGGAAAGCATTAGAGCCTATGTGGAAGTACAGCGTGGTGTGGCAGCAGTAGACACACAGAGTCCTGATACAAAATTGTATTGTGGTTAAAGTTCAAACAAGCACAACTACCTGATGGGGAGTCAACCCGACCGGGTGCACTAACAGAATGTTGCAGCGAACAGGGTAGCAGCAGGTCTCAGATGCACCAATAGCATCTGCATCAAGGGATGGAATGTGGCCTGGCCAGTCTGTGCCCAAGGGGGAGGCTTCCCGGAAGGATTGCATGTCCCTGTTCTTCCCCTACTCATCTGAAACCTCTCCCTACTGATAATACTGTCCCTGACAGACAGCTGACCTGTCCCTACACTACCCACTCACGAAATGCGCACCAAGCCTGGTAGCCAGGTGTCACGTATCGGGTATGACGGGGAACAGGAGGTGGATCCCCTATGCCAATGAGGCGATAGCACGGGTTGTATTGGAGGACCGGTTCTAATGTTGCTACTGGTTTTCACCAGAGCCCGCCGCAAGGCGGGATGGACTAGCAGCGGCGGTAGCAACCAGGTCGTGTCTTCCAATAGCAACTCGACCCCACTGACAGCTGAGACAGGCGCGGTACACAAGGATTAGGCAGAGGCAAGGTCAAACGTAGCAAAAGGTCAGGGCAGGTGGCAAAGGTTCATAGTCAGGGGCAACGGCAGAGATCTGGATACACAGTAGGAGCAAACACAAGAACACTTTCACTGGGCACTATAGGCAACACAAGATCCGGCGCGGGCAGGAAGGGGGAGTGTATATTTAAAGGGTGCAGGTGTGTAGTAATTTGGGCCAGGCACCAATCAATTGTGCGCTGGCCCTTTAAGAATGACAGTAGTGTGCGCGCGCGCGCGCCTGGGGAGCGGGGGCGTGCGCGCCGGGGAAATCAGGAGAGGAGAGGCGAGGAGAGTGGGATGCGATCCCCGGGTGGACCGGGGCTGCCACAAGGATCGCATCTTAGAAACCGAGCGGCGCCTGCGGTCAGCGGAGCCGACCGGGGCGCTGCAGAGCCGAGGACGCCGCGGGCGCTCCGGGATGGAGGAGGCACCCGGAGCGCTCGGCGCTACACCAGGATCTTAAATAGACTCTGCCTGATCCAAGATGGCCATAAGAGTCACATGGGGCAGCCACATCCAATCAGATCACTGCCCCAGTTATCCAGGAAACCATAAAGGAGCCATGTTCCTCTTGACTTCCTCTGCAATGTCGCTGCGATTAAGCGCAAGATACAGTGGAGAAAGCAGTCTGCACCTGCCTACAGGCCAGCGGGTAAACTTAAAAACAGGTTGCCAGCATTTTCTCAAGAATGTCAGCACTGGTAGCACCCAGATGTGACCATAAAATAAATGACTCTATTTGCTCATAAATGACTCTATATACAGTGGGGGAAATAAGTATTTGGTCCTCTGAAAATTTTGTAAGTTACACTTACAAAGTTGCACTTACAAAGAAATGATACAAATGTTATAAATTGAGTTGCAAATCAGTGAGTAAAATACGTATTTGATCCCCAAGCAAAACATGACTTAGTACTTGGTGGAGAAACCCTTGTTGAGGTAAGACGTAGTTGGTTACAACTTTTGCACACATCTCAGGAGGGATTTTTGTCCACTCTTCTTTACAGATCTTTTCTAAATCCTTAAGGTTTCTTGGCTGTCACTTGGCAACTTAAAGTTTCAACTCCCTACATACATTTTCTATATGATTAAGGTCTGGCTAGGCCATTCCATGACCTTATTGGATGGTGGTATGTTTTGGGTCATTGTCACGCTGAAAGACACATCCATGACTCATCTTCAGTGTTCTGGCTGAGGGAAGAAGGTTCTCATCCAATATTTTACAATACATGGCCCCGTCCATTGGCCCCTCAATGCGACAAAGTTGACCTGTACCTTTAGCAGAGAAACAGCCCCAAAGCATAATGTTTCGACCTCCATGCTTGACTGTAAGGATGGTGTTCTTAGGGTCATAGTCGGGATTTTTCTTCCTCCAAACACGGCGTGTCGAGTTAATGGCAAAGAGCTCAATTTAGGTCTCATCTGACAACAGCTCTTTCTCCCAATCCTTCTCTGAATCATTTAGATGTTCATTGGCAAGGTTCAGATGGGCCTGTACATGTGACATTGCGGGCGCTGCAAGATTTCAATCCATATTGTGTTACCAATGTTTGGTGACTGTGGTCCCAACTGTCTTGAGATCATTCACAAGCTCCTCTTGTGTAGTTCTGGGCTGATCCATCACTTTTCCCATGATCATCCTTACCCTATGAGGCAAAATCTTGCATTAAGCTCCAGACAGAGGGCGATTGGTGGTTATTTTGTATTTCTTCAATTTGTCTCCTTCTCACCAAGCTTCTTGCTGATGGAGCGGGAGCATTTGTGCATGTTACTCAGCTTGTCTTCCGTAGAGAATACCTGGTCTGTATGAATACTTTTTCAAGGCACTGTGCATGATGCCCACGGCAGCCATGGACCATGTGATCCAAGTGCCTAAGTTTTAGGTATCTAATTAGTAAAAATCTGCCTTTGTGAGTGTGAAAGATTCTCTCCAAGTCTGTTGGACAACACTATTGAGCTGCATGCACACAATGGAGTCCAGTGAAGTCTGATATATAGTTACGTCAAAGTAAGTAATGCTGCGTACACACGGTCGGAATTTCCGATGGAAATAGTCCGATGGAAGCTTTTCATCGGATTTTGTGTATGCCCATCGGTCTTTTTCTGTCGGAATTTCTGACGGACTTTGGATTGAGAACCTGTTCTTAATTTTTCCGACGGAAAACCTTTCTATCGGATTTTCCGATCGTGTATATGATTGCCGACACGCAAAATTCCGACGCATGCTCAGAAACAATTCGACGCATGCTCAGAAGCATTAAACTTCCCTTTTATAGTGCAGTCGAACGTTTTTTAAGGCGTGGTGTTATTGACCGTCGGAATTTGGTGTGACCATGTGTAGGCAAGACAGTTTGAGCGAAATTCCGTCGGGAAAACCATCAGAGCTTTTTCCGACGAGAATTCCAACCGCGTGTACGCGGCATAAGAGTAAGAACCGAGTGTACTAATGAAAACCTAGAGCCACCTAAAAATAATTTCATTAGGTTTAAGAAGGAAAAAATATACAGCTGTAACTAATAGACATGTGCGTTTGTTTTCGTCCGAATGCATTTTCGTCCGAATTTCGGGTATTTTCGTTATCGCTTTAACAAACGATAACGAACGTGCAGAATCGTCCGAATTTCGGGTATTTTCGTTATCGCTTTAACAAACGATAACGAACGTGCAGAATCCGAAAACCGAAAGATTCGACATAAACAAATGCTTTATTTTCATTTTCGTTGCAACAACAGTTCCATATAGATAGGAGATTCGACATGACGCTGACAATAGCGATCTGTGTCCATCGAACCTGTGGTCGAATGTGCCTAACCTTAGCTCTATTAGTCCAAGATTATTCTACATAGAGAGAAAAGATTCGACATAGAGAGAAAAGATTCGACATTATAGAGACAATAGCAAAAAAGGTTGAATGTGCCTAACCTAACTCTATTAGTCCAAGATTATTCTACATAGAGAGAAAAGATTTGACATAGAGAAAAAAGATTCGACATTATAGAGACAATAGCAAAAAAGGTCGAATGTGCCTAACCTAACTCTATTAGTCCAAGATTATTCGACATAGAGAGAAAAGATCCGACATGAAGATTCGACGAAGCAGTCGCCGCGAGCGGACATTTATGGTCAAATGCTCCGCCCATAGGCTATAGAAGAATTCTAATGTTGGCTGACTAGTAATAATAATTAATAAATATAATTATTACTAGTGTCATACAACATTAGAATTCTACTATAGCTTGTAGGCGGAACATTCGGCTGGAAATGTACGATTGCGGCGTCGTACTGTTTAGCTGCTCCGTCGAATCTTCTTAGAACATTCGACAGACACCATAAGCCTTCAATGACAGATTATTAGACCTTAATTATTTCGGATTTTCGGACGAATGCATTTTTTTAACGAAACAAAATAAATAAAAACGAATTTCGGGAGTAACTAAATAAATGTATTTTTCGGACGAAAATGAAATTCCGAAACAAAATATTTCAGTGTGCACATGTCTAGTAACTAATGGTTCCTGTGGCTTAGGTGTATGCTACGTTTTATTAGGCAAAGGTTTGAAAACACTGTTATACGTGATAAGTGAACCTTATTGTGGCTGTATAACATTTGGTTGAAACTTTAACCATAAGCTGCATTGAGTTAAACCTTCAGGGAAGAAATATTGTATAAAATTTGCTATAACAAGTACCAAGGTCTATATCTGACCTTGGTGCTTGTTTTCTGTTATATACACTGAATAACACTAAGACAGCACCAAGGTCAGACATAGAAAAAAATATTCTCCAATCTATATAATTACAACAGTTTAAAGTCAACTTCTTCGGTGTACTTTATGAAGAAACAGGTCATAACTAAGTGCACTCATGTATTACTAAGAGTTGAAGGTGTGGGCTCTTTGCTTTGTTCTCTCAAAAATAGATGTTTTCTATCATGTACGGCTATGATTATAGCAGTGCACTTAAAGTAATATTAAAGGTTCTTTTAAAAAAAAAAAAATAATAATAAACATGTTATACAATCCTTACCTGCTCTGTGTAATGTTTTTGCACAGAGAATCCCTGATCCTCCTCTTCTTGGGTCACCCGCCGGCACACCTGGCTCTTCCTCTTCCCCGAGCGCCCCCATAGCAAGCAGCTTGCCATGGGGGCACTTGTGTTCTTGCTCCTGAGCCCCGCTCTGTGCGTCTCCCGCCTCATTGGCTGTGATTGACAGCAGTGGGAACCAATGGCTCTGAGCCAAGGATGAGGCAGAGACTGCTGGATCGTGATTGGGCTTGGGGTAAGTATTGGGGTGCTGGGGGGGGGGGGGCTGCATACAAAAGGTTTTTTACCTTCATGCGTAGAATGCATGACAGTAAAAAAAATGTAGTCTTTAGAACCACTTTAATAATAATAGGGACAGTAAATGCATCAACTTTCATTGTGAGGGTAATACCATAGCTCATACAGTACTGAGTTCCTTTTAGAACATGTCTAATCTTATGGTTAAAGTGGTTATAAATCCTTAAATATACCCAGTGAAATGACTAGCCTCAGATGATACACAACAACTCCTGTATAAGTTGTACCTGTTTATCTGCAGCCATTTCTTCTCTACAGCCTGTCAAAGCACACATTTTACACAGCATTTCTGAGCTTTAGCAGGCAGGGGTGGTGATCTGACATCACACACTGCAGAGCACAGAGCAGGCAACTGAGTGTAATCTGACACCTGAGTGGAGGGAAGGACACACCCCCTCTCTATAAAGAAATTTGCTAAGCTGAGACTGTCAATCACATTCTGTGTGCTGGAGGGAAGAAGGGCCGCCCCCCAGGACTCTGTTGTGTCGGCATAATTGATCAGAAGTGACTATGCTATGTAGATAGCAGTGGAGAGCAGATAGGAACCATAGGTGCTTTATATTAAGGCAAGTACACAGTATAGAGGGATATGCTTTGTTCATTTTTTATTTCAGAGGTTTTCAACTGCTTTAAAGGGGTTGTAAAGGCATTAGGATAAAAACCTTCTGCATATAGCAGCCCTCCTAATACTTACCTGAGCCCCATCTTTCTCCAGCAATGTTGCACAAGTGCCATGGCCATCCGGGACTCTCCCTCCTGATTGGCTGAGACACAGAAGTGGTGCCATTGGCTCCGGCTGCTGTCAAAGTCAGTTAGCCAATCAAGAGAGATAGGGGGTGGGGCTGGGCTGCGGCTCTGTGTCTGAATGGACACACAGAGCTGTGGCTGGGCTCGGGTGCCCCCATAGCAAGCTGCTTGCTGTGGGGGCACTCAACAGGAGGGAGGGGCCAAGAGCACCGAAGAGGCACCAGAGAAGAGGAGGATTGGGGCTGCTCTGTGTAAAACCACTGCACAGAGGAGGTAAGTATAACATGTTTATTATTTTTAAAGAGAAAAAACAAGACTTTACAATCACTTTACCTGTTTCCATCAGAGTTAAAGCGGAATTTGATACAGGTGAAAAAAAAATGATGCAGGTATGTGTTCACCATTTTTTTAAAACAGAATCTTGTGTAGATATTTGAATGTGACTTGATATCAGCTTTTTGCAACCCACTTGTACAGCGGAGATTAAACTGGTAAAGGAACAAGCTCAAAAATCTCATTAGTGAGTAGGCAGAAATACAAAGCCTTTGGAATATTATTAATTATTGTTATTTTATCATAATGTGTTTTTAATTTAATATTTGCATTTTAGCTGTTTGTGTGGAATTCAGCGGTAAGTCATCACATTAAGAATTTTCATATGAATTTTTTCACATATTTACCGGCCTTCTATTGTATTAAAGGAGAATCACAGGAGTTCAGTTCGTTCTGCACTCCTATGACCCGTATTTAGCAGACAGCGGGCTGAAGTCCGCTGTCTGCTGACATCACAGAGCCGGTCCAGGCTCGGGCAAGATCGCAACAATGGAGTTGGGATCCGCCCACATGCCTGGACCAAAACCAGGCTCAACCTCTCAGCAAGCCCTTGAGAGCCTGAAAGGCCACTCCCTCTACAGCCCATCACTCGAGTGAGCGCAGGAGGGGCAGAGCAGACAACAGTGACTAACAGTCAGCAGCTTTCTGCTCGGGGAGCACTGAGAACTGAGCGATCAGCGATGTTTGATTATTCGGTTCTTAGTCTTATGCCCCATACACATGGTCGGATTTTCCGACGGAAAATGTCCTATCGGACAATGTTGTTGGAAATTCCGACCGTGTGTAGGCTCCATCGGACTTTTTCCATTGGACTTTCCGACGGACAAAGTTTTATCTCCTGCTCTCAACTTTTCTGACAACAAAGTCCTATCGGATTTTTGACGATCGTGTGTAGCGAATTCCGACGGACAAAGTGCCACGCATGCTCAGATCACATTACAAGACCAAAGCTTTTGGCTACGTAGTCCCGTCGTACGCAACGAACGTCACCACGTTCAGGATGATCGGATTTTCGGACAACTTTGTCCGACCGTGTGTATGCAACACCAGTGTCGGACAAAATCCGTCGGAAAAAATCCAACGGATTTTGTGGTCGGAATTTCCGACCGTGTGTACGGGGCATTAGAGGTGACGGGGCACAGATGTAGCACCGAACCGATGCTGCATCCACCTGGGTAAGTATGATTATAAAATAAAAAACATCCTCATACTTCTCTTTTAACCGCTTGCCAACCAGCGCACGACGATATACGTCGGCACAATGGCACAGCTGCGCAAATGGGCGTACAGGTACATCCCCTTTAAGAAGCGGCATTGTGGGCGCGCCCATGGACTCAATGTCTGCTGGGTTCCCGCGGTTGTGTCACAGAGCGGCAGAACGGGGAGATGCCTATGTAAACAAGCATTTCCCCGTTCTGCCTAGTGACAAGACAGAGATCACTGCTCCCTGTCATCGGGAGCAGTGATCGCTGTCATGTCCTATGTAGCCCCACCCCCCCCCACAGTTAGAATCACTCCCTAGGACACACTTAACCCCTTGATCGCCCCTAGTTTTTAACCCCTTCCCTGCCAGTGTCATTTACACAGCAATCAGTAAATTTTTATAGCACTGATCGCTGTATAAATGACAATGGTCCTAAAATAGTGTCAAAAGTATCCGATGTGTCCGCAATAATTTCGCAGTCACAAAAATCTCAGATCGCAGCCATTACTAATAAAAATAAATGAATAATAAAAAATTACATAAATCTATCCCCTATTTTGTAGACGCAATGACTTTTGCGCAAACCGATTAATATACACTTAGTGCAATTTTTTTTTTTTAACCAAAAATATGTAGAAGAATACATATCGGCCTAAACTGAGGAAAAAATGTGTTTTTTTATATATTTTTGGGGGATATTTATTATAGCAAAAGTAAAAAATATTGCTTTTTTTCAAATTCTTTTTGTTTTGTTTATAGCGCAAAAAATAAAAAACGCAGAGGTGATCAAATGCCACCAAAAGAAAGCTCTATTTGTGGGAAAAAAAGGACATCAATTTTGTTTGGGTGCAACGTCGCAATTGTCAGTTAAAGCGACGCAGTACCGTATCGCAAAAAGTGCTCTGGTCAGGAAGGGGGTAAAGTCTTCCGGGGGAGAAGCGGTTAATGTACAATATTCTGATTGCACACTTTGCTGGTAATGGTCTAAAGTAAGTGAGTGCTGTTGCAACTATCAGCTTGGAAACTGGTGGCAAAACATATATTGCCAGAACACCATGGATCTTAAAAAAAACATCAAAATATTTGTTAAAATTCACAACACAATTGCATAATTTCAGTGCCACGCAGGACCCCTTCATCGGGCATCTGATGTAATTACATGTCTGATGAAGGGGTCCTGCGTGGCTCTAAAAATTGCACTTTTAACCCTGTGATGTGATCACATTATTAATAAACACTTGGGTGTTATTTTGTAGATCCATGGTGTACTGGCAATACATGCTTTAACTTCCATTGTAGCGAAACACATAGATGACAAACTATATACAGTGGATATAAAAAGTCTACACACCCCTGCTAAAATGCCAGGTTTCTGTGATGTAAAAAAATGAGACAAGGATAAATCATTTCAGAACTTTTCCTACCATTAATGTGACCTATAAACTGTACAACTCAATTGAAAAACAAACTGAAACCTTTTAGGGAGGGGAAGTAAAACTAAAAAACTAAAATAATGTGGTTGCATAAGTGTGTACACCCTCTTATAACTGGGGATGTAGTTGTGTTCAGAATTTAGCAATCACATTCAAACTCATGTTAAATAGGAGTCAGTACACACCTGTCATCGTTTAAAGGGCCTCTGATTAACCCCAAATAAAGTTCTGCTGTTCTAGTAGGTTTTTCCACACATTTTCTTAGTCGCATCCTACAGCAAAAGCCATGGTCCGCAGAGAGCTTCCAAAGCATCAGAGGGATCTCATTGTTTAGCTAAATTGTGCAAAAACACATCTGAAGTCTCCAAAAAGCATGTGGGAAAATGTGTTATGGTCTGATGAAACCAAGGTTGAACCTTTTTGACCATATTTCCAAAAGATATGTGTAGTGCCGACACTTTTTCAAAGTGTCCCGCTATGTGTAAATTTAGTTTTTGCCCAAAACTATAACTGAGTTTTGGGGTTAATTATTCTAGTTTATACTTTGGCATCAGTTTGATTGGGCTGTATTAAGGTTTCGCCTGGTCATAGGTGAGGTGAGCACCTGTGACAGGCAGAGAAGGCAGTCTGGTTGGACGCATTGGGTACCAATCTTTCCTAGCCCCACTGTGTATTCCGGGAAGGGGTACTTAAGGTGCTGATGTCACGTGGTAGAGGGGTTCGGAGGAGTCCGGAGAAGAGTTACATTCCTGGTTCCGGACCGGACCAGCCCTGTGAGGGGTCCCAGTCCAGGGGTGTCCGCTGACTCCGGGGCCCTGGTCCTACTGACCAGCCCCAGAGGCCCTCACGCTATGGGGTGGGGATCCATCCATTTCCGAGCCTCGGAACTGGCTAGTTCGAGGCGCAGTAACTGAAGGAGGATTCTGAAGTGTTCCGGTGCCTTCTCAGGATTGGAGAGGCCCAGCAACTCTAAATGCGACCAGGGGAGGACTCTTCTAAGGAGGGCCACGCACGAGGCTGGCTGCTCGGTAAGAGCCTGTAAGCTGAGCTGTATGGACACTAATTTGAATCCGCATTTCTTATGGTATCGCCGGACCGGCTGCAAGATACTGGTGCTATAAGAAAAAGTTCCTAACCCATCCTTCAGTTACAACTCAAGTTTCTAAGAGAGACTTTTGCAAGTTCACTTAAGTTTCTCAACCAAGTCTGTGGCAGAGACTTTGCTAATTCCGAATCACTTGCTGGCAGCTAAATCTACAAGCAAGGACTTATCCAACAGTCGAGTTGTCCAGTTGCGAGTGGCTACCTGGATCATTTAGAGAGAGACATTTACTAAATGTCAGCAGTTCTAAAGTGCCTGAACTTTATCACCCATACCCTTTATTCCTAATTGAGAGACTGTGTTATGTTTCATCGTTTTACGCAAATAAAAATCCTAACTAGTAATTCAGGTGTCAGTCTCTGCAATTACTGGGTATCAACCCTGGGAACCCCTAGACAAGAACGATGAGCTACGAGGAGGAGGTAATCAGTAAGCCCGGAAATCCATAGCCGCCCCCAGGGGTTATTGGCGCTACATATGTTTGGCGCAAAAACAACACTGCACATCACCAAAAGAACACCATACCCATTGTGAAGCATGGTGGTGACAGCATCATGCTTTGGGGCTGTTTTTCTACAGCTGGAACAGGGGCCTTAGTCAAGGTAGAGGGAATTATAAACAGTGGCAAATACCAGTCAATATTGGTACAAAACCTTCAGGCTTCTGCTAGAAAGCTGAACATGAAGAGGAACTTCATCTTTCAGCATGACAACGACCCAAAGCATACATCCAAATCAACAAAGGAATGGCTTCACTAGAAGAAGATTAAAGTTTTGGAATGGCCCAGCCAGAGCCCAGACCTGAATCCTATTGGAAATCTGTGGGGTGATCTGAAGAGGGCTGTGCACAGGAGATGCCCTCGCAATCTGACAGATGTCGAGTGTTTTTGCAAAGAAGAGTGGGCAAATATTGCCAAGTCAAGATGTGCCATGCTCGTACCCAAAAAGACTGAGTGCTGTAATACAATCAAAAGGTGCTTCAACAAAGTATTAGTGTAAGGGTGTGCACACTTATGCAACCATATTATTTCGTTTTTATTTCCCTCCACCTAAAAGATTTCAGTTTGTTTTCAATTGAGTTGTACAGTTTATAGGTCACATTAAAGGTGGAAAACGTTCTGAAATTATTTATCTTTGTCTCATTTTTTTACATCACAGAAACCTGACATTTTAACAGGGGTGTGTAGACTTTTTATATCCACTGTACATATAAAGAACTATAGCTGGCTACGGTACAGCACTTAGTTCAGTCAGGTTGCGGAATGTTTGTATATCTGCATATATCTCCATGCCTGTGCACAGAAAACAAAGGCCCCTCTACAAAGCCATAAACATGCAAGTCAGATTTCCTGCAAATGATCATTCTGTGTGGTCAGGGCTTGTTTTTTTCTCAGAGACTAGGTGCGGGTACTCCTTCTGAGTCACCCCTTGTCTACCCACCTCCCAGCACCATCCCTGGTTCCACCACCTACCCACTTACCAGTATGGCCCTGTTGGGGAATACAGAGCCAAGTATCATTTTGTGGTGCTAAGCAATTTATAAGGAATTTGTTATTGATAACAAGAAAAGCAATAAAATAGCTGCACCTGCAGCCAACAGCAGTACAGACCCCCCCAGCAACAATAGCACCCCCCCCCAGCAACAAAATACCCCCCAGTAACAAAAGGTAGCACCACAGCAACTATATGGCTCCCAGCAGCCAGCAACAATAGACCCCTCCCTCAACAGTAGATCCCACTCAGCAACAATTGATCACCCCCAGCAACAATATATTCCCCACAACAATAGATCCCTGTCAACAATGGATCCCTCAGCCGCCAGCAACAATAACCCCTTGCATTCAAACATTTAGGCCCCTTTCACACTGGGGCGGTGAGCCGCGGTGACGGTAAAGCAGCGCTATATTTAGCGCTGCTTTACCGTCGTTTTAACCGCGGTATTCGGCCGCTCGCGGTGCGGTTTTACCCCCCGCGAGCGGTCGAAAAAGGGTTAAACACCCCCGCAGAGCGCCGCCGTAGCGGCGCTTTGCGGCGGTATTGCCGCGGTTTTACCGCGGTGTCCCATTCTAATCAATGGGAAGGAGCGGTATAGGAGCGGTGAACACACCGCTCCTATAATGCTCCAAAAAATGCTGCTAGCAGGACTTTTTTTTTTGTCATCCTGCTAGCGCACCGCTCCAGTGTGAAAGCCCGCCGGCTTTCACACTGGAGTTAAAGGGGCCGGATTTTTTCAGGCGGTGAACAGGCGCTATTTTTAGCGCTGCACTGCATGAAAAACGCCCCGGTGTGAAAGGGGCCTAAGTGCCGGAGGTGCCATAACATTTTTTTCTTGTGTTCCCACTGAAAAAAATGCTTTGCACTTAAAGTAAACCCTCCTATCGTTTTCAGCCAAGGAAGCTGCCATCTTTGCCTCTGTTTAATCTTCAACTGCCATAGTGCTGCACATGTGATCCGTTATGACACCAGCCATTGGATGGTTTGACTGTTTGGTTGAGAGCACAGCCAATGTACAGTTAGCATTCACGGCATGCCTTTTTTTTTAGACTGTTAAATCGATGGGTTTACTTCCGCTTTAATATTACTTATTAATGTGAGGGCTCTACTGAAAGTAATGCAAAAGTGGGCATAACTTTTTAAATATCTTACATACTGTAGGTCATTCTAATTTGACATGTTGGTAGAGTAATTCTTCTCCTTCTTTTTCATTGCAGGTAAGTAATAGATTCTAAGCAGAAGCAATGTGTTGTCATTGAGTTCTTGATGAAGAAGGGGTGCAGACTGTCCAACATCCACAGAAGGCTACAGAATGTTTACGGAGATGAAACCATTAACAAGAACAATGTCTTCTCATTGGAGACTCTTGTCAATGGTGTCATCTCTGTAAACATTTTGTAGCCTTCTGTGGATGTCGGACAGTCTGCACCCCTCCTTCATCAAGAACTCAATGATGGCACATTGCTTCTGCCTGGAATCCAGTATTTACCCGCAATGAAATAGATGACGAAGAGTTACTATAGAGCAGTGGTCTCCAAACTGTGGCCCAGGGCCAGATGCAGCCCTTTGCTTGTTATTATCCAGCCCTCCGGGCACTACTTTCATCCACCGACACCAACAATGGGGCACAATTCCCTTCACCGACACCAATGTGATGGGAAAATTGTATATTTCATATTTCCTTATTAATGTTGGCTCACAATACCTAATAAGGAATTCTAAACCTGGCAAAGGGGCCATACAGGACAAAGTATGGTTTCCTCCCAATTCCCAATTCCTCCCAATGACACTGATGATGGGGCACAATTCTTCCCAATGACACCAAAGATGGGTCACAATTCTTCCCAATGACACCAAAGATGGGGGCACAATTCCTCCCTAAGATACCAACAATGGGGCCCAATGAAATCAACGATGGGGTGCAATTCCTCCCAATTATACTAACAATGGGGCACAATTCCTCCCACTGATACCGAAAAATGGGGAGCTACTCCTCCCACTGACACCAAAGATGGGGCATTTTCCCCTATTTCTTCCCCTTAACCACTTCCCACCCGGCCAATGTACATATACGGCCGGGTGGGAGCCGTCTACTTCTGAATGGACGTTCCGGAACGTCCTTCAGAAGTAGAGGGATCGCGCGCGCGCGTGCCCGCGCAGCGGCGCGATCCCGATGTGGCTGTGTCACCCGGACACGGCGCATCTCGGATCGGCAGGAGGGCTCGGTGATTGGCCCTCCTGATCACATGACGGCCGTGTCGAATCACAGCCGTTATGTGATGTAAACAAACAGCCGGTTGCTAGGCAATCGGCTCTCCTCTCCTCACACGGAAGTCGTCGGTGAGGAGAGGAGAGCGGATCGCTGCAGCCGGCTGGTGATCAGTGAGTATTAGCTGTTTTTTTACAGCTTTTTATTCACTGATCACCAGTGTAGTGTCCCCACAGTAAAACACACATGTCCCCAAAACACACATGTCCCCAAATAATAAAAACACATGTCCCTCACATATGTCCCAGTAAAATAACATGTGCCAATGATTATCTGCACACATATGTCCGTGATCACCTGCACACCCCTTTTACATGATCATTTGCGTACATATGTCCGTGATCACGTGAACCAATTATTATACACTTAACGGAATTTTTTTTTTACAAAAAACATGTAGCAGAATACATTTTGGCTTAAATTTATGACAAAATTTGATTTTATTGGATTTCTTTTAAAAAAGAAAGGAGAAAAAATTGTTTTTTTTTCAAAATTTCCGCTATGTTTTCGCTTATATCGCAAAAAATAAAAAACGGACTCGCGAATAAATACCACCAAACTAAAGCTCTATTTGTGCGAACAAAATGATAAAAAATTCATTTGGTTACAGCATTGCATGGCCGCGCAATTGTCACTGAAAGTGCGAGAGCACTGAAAGCTGAAAATTGGTCTGGGCAGGAAGGCTGTTTAAGTGCACAGTAAGCAAGTGGTTAATATCACAAATAGATTGTTTTTGGTACAATTTGTGTTTTTTTTTTTAATATTTGGTTTTGCCACAAACACATGTAGTAAGGGAGGTAAGAGATAAAGGGGACATGGGCTGGGAAGTAAGGGAAGAATTATGGAGGAAGTTGTAAATATCTTTTGCCACTTCTCCCCCCTAATATCACAAGAGGTGGTTCTGGAAAACTATGTAGATTGCTTTAAGAAAGGCCTGGATACTATCCTAAATGTACATAATATAACTGGGTACTAACAATTATAGGTAAAGTTGATCCAGGGAAAATCCGATTGCCTCTCGGGGGATCAGGAAGGGAATTTTTTCCCCCTGCTGTAGCAGATTGGAGCATGCTCTGCTGGGGTTTTTTTTTTTGCCTTCCTCTGGATCAACTGTGGGTATAGAATTGGGTATATTGGATTGTACGATATTTTTTATTTATTTTTTTTTTTTTTTTTTTTTTAGGGTTGAACTGGATGGACTTGTGTCTTTTTTCAGCCTAGCTAACTATGTAACTGGATTGTTTTTGGTATGATTTTTGATCTTTTGCTTTTTTGATTCATCACAAACACAGTTAGTAAGGGGTCGATGGGAGTGATGTAGGGGGGAGAGGAAAGAAGGTAGGGGATGAGATGCAAGACTGAGTAGAGAGACCAGGTACCTGCCTATTAGGGAGAAAGATCAATTTGATTATTTATATTTTGATTTGGGGAGCCTCCGCCTCACAAGATGTCCCTTCCCTCCTCTGTGAGGAGTAAATATGACAGATAGATCTAGTCGATGACAAGGTTACAGGATATACGCCTTTTTATATGTTAGTAAGGGTCTGTATGTAATGTGTGTATGGGTTTTGAAATGTTTTGCAATTTCTGTTTGTATATTTCATGAATGTTGCCCTGGGTATTTATTGTGTTGTATTGTTTTTATACATATTTTGCTAAAACAACTAAAAACAATTTACACCACAAAGATGGGGCATTTTTTTTATTCCTACTGATGTATGGACCCTTTTTTACTCCCAATGGCCACACTCCAGCCGCCTTTAAATCTGAAGGACAGTAAAATGGCCTTTTTTTTCGAAAGTTTGGAGATCCCTGCTATGAAGGAAGAGTTAAACCTCGTACACATGATCGGATTGTTGGCCAACAAAACCGTGGAATTTTGTTCGAAGGGCGTTGGCCCAAACTTGTCTTGCATACACATGGCCACACAATTGTTGGCCAACAATTACAAACGTAGTGACTTACTACGTTGTTTTTCAGCTCTTTAATGACACCTTTTGGGCTCCTTCTGCTAATTTCGTGTTAGTAGAAGTTTGGTGAGTGTTGATTCGCACTTTTCATTTTGCACTTTTCATTTCGCACTTTTCAGTTCGTTTCTGAGCGGCCGCTCGTCAACCAGACATGTTGAGGAATAGGAGGAGATAACGTGTTATTTATTATTGGCCTTGGAGTTATTGCTTTGATATTATTATTTGGGTTATTATTTGGGTTGAATAATGATTTGATTTTGTATATTTTCTATATTTTTGGATGCATAGAATGCACTTTTTGGTTAAGTTCTATTGGCAGATAGCATGTCTAATTTTATTTGTTTTCTTTTTTTAATGCACAATAAAACAATTGTGTAGAATAATACTTGGTTATGTGTTTTACTTCAAATGACAGTTTGGGAGTCGGCAGTTACATTTTAAAAAATACAATGTAAAATTGACAAGGGACACCAACATAGTTGTATCTTTGATCTTAAAAACTATGGATAATGGTGTTGTGGTAACTTGCCCAAATAAAAAAAAAAAAAAAGCATAATAATATTATTCTTGATATCACTAGAAAAAAAAAGTCTTTGAAAATTTGTTTGCAATAACTCCATCAGTATCACCAGCAAAGCAGCTTCATTATTATCCCATTAAAGAAGAAGAGAATTGTGCGCTGCATTTCAAGATTTCATAATTTGCCACGTCACGAATGTTAATTCTCCGTTACGAATGCTAGTTTACAAGACCGACCGCTTCTGGCTCGTCCTTGCTTCCGAGCAGGCGTGATTGCACTTGGGACTTTTGTCCGACAGACTTGTGTACACACGCTCAGACATTTGTCCGTGTAAAATTTATAAACCTGCCACCCAACATTTGTCCACGGAAAGTTGGCCAACAATTGTCCGATGGAGCATACACATGGTCTGATTTTCCCTGTCATCACACATTTCCCCTTGGAAAATCTGATCGCGTGTATGAGGCTTAACTCTACCAACCTGTGAAATTTTAACCACCTCTGTAAGCTAAAAAAATTATGCCTGCTTTTTCAATACTTATATTACAGCACTCGTATAAACATTGACATTATTGATTTTATAATCATTTTTTGCTGGTTGTCTGGAGCCCCAGAACTAACCATTCTTTACTGAGTTACTCTGAACACCAAAGATTGCTTCTTAGGATCCATAACACAAGGTGTGGACAGATGCCTTTATGTGACACAAAGCCAGTTTGGCAGTGCTGACTGCCTTGATCCACATAGAATGGAATGGCAGACCTTTTTTTTTCCTAGTCCATCTTCCCATGTTGGATATCTAGGCACATGGCCATTTACTACCTTGCCCATTCCCATGTTGTAGTAAATGGCCATGTGCCTAGATATCCCTTGTCCAATGTCAAAAGTGATTGGCATGTGAACATGGCAGACTGAAGTCTTTTTTTTTGGGGGGGGGGGGGTTTGGTTGTGTTTACTGCTAAAAGTTCTTTTGACATCTTCGTTTCCAGTTTGCTTGTGTGTTGGTGTCAAGGTAAAATAATGCACGTGGTGTTACAAAACCAGCTGATGTTCTTCTAAACTCACCACCAATCTTCCAAAACACAGAAACATTATCCTTTAGTACCAAAGCAACTCAAAGACCACTGTGTGTTATGGTGCAACGAGCGCCATAGCAGGGAAGCCTAACAATATCAGTCTGTGGGACATGCCGTCTGGCCTGTCATGTTTAATTTGCGTATGACCTCTTGGCCAAAAAATGGGAGTGAAGTGCCAGAATGTGGGACTGAAAGCTCATATCATTGCTTTGACAGTTTCACTCATCTAGAAGTAATGCAAAATGCAATTTATATTTATCCTCCATGACCTTTTGTTCTGTGAGTGAAACTATCTAATGATGCTGCGAGGTAGAAAAAGACCAAACAGGACCTAAAACAAGAGATGGGGGGGGGGGGGGGGGGGCGGCTTACTCTACATGTTTGCGTTTGAAAATTCCAATTAGAATTAAAGAAGAGAAACAAGTGAAACGTGAAGAGTGCGTGAGTTTGAGAGCGATAGAACAGTTTTTTTTTTTTTTTTGGCCCCTGAGACATGGGTTTGGCCAGGTGGTGACAACCTTAAGTAACCAAAGTTATGGATCATCTACAAGCTATTCCGAAGGGGGTGTTAAGAGGGACACTACCCCCTCTCTTTGTAGGTATGTCATTACATCCTTCATGGAGGAAAAACAAGACACCACTGACTCGGTAGCCTAGTCTCACTATACACTTGGATTTTCTAAAGAGCGCCTGACACTTTAATCCTATTAGTGGTCATGAATAAGTGCAGACCCGGTTGTAACCACTGCAGTTCCCAGCTTAGAAAAAAAAAAAAAAAAAATGTCTGTCTGAATATATCACATTCTTTTTAGTGAACGCAATGTTTATTTCTTTGCAGCCAGTACTTTGGCTAAAACAGATTAGGGTTAACATAATATCCAAGAGATTATAAAGAAGAGGGGATTCTTAAAATAAACAGTGGCTCCTTTGAAAATCTCATAAAGTCCAAGGATGTGATGATATTACATTCTGTGGATTATTACATGGAAAGGAAACAAAGCGAAAAAGGGTTCTGTAGAAGTGTTTGATAGGTGTCATGGATGGGAGGGGGAGGCATGGCACAACTAGGAGTCGCTAAACAGATCTGGGGTTATGCTCAGTTATATCATTCATTCAATCATATGTGATTTGTTCAGGATTTTCTGTGTAAAACGCTATATCTAGCAAGAAGGTTGAACAGGATTATTTTTTTTCTTTTGTAAAATAATTAAAAAAATTAATACATTATTCTCTGGTTAAAATAAGAAAAAAATATCTTTGCTCATTAACAGGAGAAATCCACCTTGAGACACTATGAAAGTTAAAAACATTTTTTATTACTAGAAAATTACTTAGAACCCCCAATCATTATACATAGTTTGTTAAGTTTTATTTAAAACAGGTCATTTTTATCCTTCATTGATGTGCGCTGATGAGGCTGCACTGATGGGCAATGATGGGCACTGATAGTCTGCACTGATGGGCACTGATAAGGAGGCACTGATAGGCACTGAGAGGTGGCACTGTGGGGGCACTGATGGTTGGCACTAATGGGTGGCACTGAAGGTCACTGATAGGTGGCACTGATGGACACTGAAAGGTGGCACTGATGGGTGGCACTGATGGGCACTGATGGTTGGCACTGAAGTGCACTGATAGGTGTCATTAAATGGCACTGATAGATGGCACTGATCGGCACTGATGATCACTGATGGGTGGTACTGATGGGCACAGGTAGGTGACACTGATAGGCATCACTGATCAGTGGCACTGATGATGACTCACTGATGGGCATTTATTGGCAGCACTTGTGGGCATTGATAGGTTTCACTGTTGGGCAAAGGTAGGTGGCACTGTGGGCACTGGTAGGTGGCACCGGTGGGTACTGATAGGTGGCACTGGCAGGTGGCATTAGTGGGCACAGATGAGGCAGCCGTGGCTCTTTGTGTAAGGGATCGATGTCCCTCTGACAGAAGCTGGTGATCCTCTGACATCAGCCAAGTGTCCGTCCGTATATTGTGAGATGGTCTTATTATATAACTTAGTGGTATAACTCTATATAGACCATAGCTATAGAGAAGAGGCAGAATAGTACTTTCCCCTTGATGCATGTCTGATTGATAGAGAGTGTATATCAAAAGTTATAATACCATCCAGAACATCAAGGTTTAAACATGGATGTATCCATCAGCCAGATATCTGGATGTGCCTTATAGATCTAGTGCCTCGTACACACGATCGGATTTTCCAACAGGAAATGTTCAGTGTCTGGCTGTTGGCGGTAAGTTCGACCGTGTGTACGCTCCATCGGACAATTGTTGTTTGACTTTCCACCAACAAATGTTGGCTGGCATGTTCTCAATTTTTCCGCCAACAAAACTCTGTTGTCGGATTTTCTGAGCGTGTATACGCATGTCAGTCGGACAAAAGTCCAAAGTACAAACACACATGCTCGGAAGCAAGGACGAGCCGGAAGTGGTTGGTCTTGTAAACTAGCGTTCATAATGGAGAATTAACATTTGTGACGCGGCAAATTATGAAATCTCCAAATGCAGCGCACAATTCTCTTCTTCTTTAATGGGATAATAATGAAGCTGCTTTGCTGGTGATACTGATGGAGTTATTGCAAACAAATTTTCAAAGGATTTTTTTTTCTAGTGATATCAAGAATAATATTATTATGCTTTTTTTTTTTGGGCAACTTACCACAACACCATTATCCCGTTGTTTTTATGATCAAAGATACAACTATGTTGGTGTCCCTTGTCAATTTTACATTGTATTTTTTTAAATGTAACTGCCGACTCCCAAACTGTCATTTGAAGTAAAACACATAGCACAAGTATTATTCTACACAATTGTTTTATTGTGCATTAAAAAAAAGAAAACAAATAAAATTAGACATGCTATCTGCTAATAGAACTTAACCAAAAAGTGCTTTCTATGCATCCAAAAATATAGAAAATATAACAAATCAAATCATTATTCAACCAAAAAAATTATGTCAAAGCAATAACTCCAAGGCCAATAATAAATAACACGTTATATCCTCCGATTCCGCAACATGTCTGGCTGATGAACGGCCGTTCAGAAACGAACTGAAAAGCACGAAATGAAAAGCAATAAATGAAAAATGCGAAAAGAAAAGCGCAAATCAACACTCACCAAACTTCTACTTACAAGAAATTAGCAGAAGGAGCCCAAAGTGTGGCGCTAAAGAGCTGAAAAATCACGTAGTACGTCACTACGTTCGTAATTGTTGGCCAACATTTGTGTGGCCGTGTGTATGCAAGACAAGTTTGAGCCAACGCCCTTCGGACAAAATTCCACAGTTTTGTTGAGGGAAAGTCCGATCGTGTGTATGAGTCTTTAAAGTTGGAGTCCAAATCATGTGGCTGGAGATGTGGCTGGTGGTGTCTGGCAAGGTAGAGCAGAGAGAGACTATTGAATAAGGGTGTGCCAATCAGATATTCATTTATCACCAAAATCATTTTCTCTCATATATGGAACAACTAGAAGCAGGTTAACCTCCTTAGCGGTATTCCCGAGTCTGGCTCAGGTTCAGTTTTTTCTGCCAGGAGCGGTAACCCCGAGCGTTGCAGCATACAGGGGGAAGTTACTTACCTTTTCCCCTGGATCCTGCGATGTCTCCCCGCTGTGTGAGCGAGCCGTCCGCTCGCTCGATTCACACAGTGCCGAGTGCCGCTGATCTCCGTTCCCTGCGACGTTACGACGCACGGGAGCGGAGATCGGCGCCAAATTCAAAAAAGTTTAAAAACACAACACACATACAGTACTGTAATCTTACAGATTACAGTACTGTATACAAAAAATACACATCCCCTTTGTCCCTAGAGGTCTGCCCAGTGCCCTGCATGTCATTTTATATAATAAAAAGATTTTTTTTCTGCCTGGAAACTGGAGATTGTGAAAAGTGGTTTTAGACCAGCTAGAAAACAGCGATAAAAAATTAGAATCACAATTTATCATCAAACAATAAATTTAATGACAGCGACTATTCTGCAACTGAGCAAATTTCAGTGATTTGATTACATTATTGAATCATTTTTATATATATTTTTATTATATTATAATTTATGATTTTGTGTTTCAAACTTTATCATACCCGGGATGTCTGCTAGACTCTGGTTCGGACAGATTTAAGTGAGTTATTCATAAGAATTGCATGCCTACAATATAAAAAACGCCAAATTTCCATGCAAAATAATTGTACCGCTTTCAGCACAAAATTCCAGACAGAATCATACCGCCAGGGAGGTTAAAGTTGGAGTCCAAATCATGTGGCTGGAGATGTGGCTGGTGGTGTCTGGCAAGGTAGAGCAGTGAGAGACTCTTGAATAATGGTGTGCCAATCAGATATTCATTTATCACCAAAATCATTTTCTCTCATATATGGAACAACTAGAAGCAGGTTAAGTGAAAATCTGCCTTATCATCCTTCATAATCACCTTGTGAGCTCATTCAGGAGGGGCACAGCTATGCATTCTATAGAACATCAGATGTTGGTATAAAAACCTCAATGGCAAAAATCTGCCTTGAAATTCCTGAGAAATATATCAAAGGGATGATATAAAAACTCACATTCAATACACATTTGTGGGACTGATGACTTCTGCCACCAACACACTCGGCAGCGTTCAGTTAAACATCTCAGGAGTAAAGACGTCCCTCGGTTCCCTATAGGAAGCAGAGAAAAAAGTTCTTTCATTTTCCAGACTTTCTCAGAAAAATGGAAAGTAAACAATGCCGTTATATCGATTTCTTTCTTTAGTGCTGATGCTGACTTCTTTTTTTTGGTGCTTTTTGTTGAAGCAAATAAACATGTGATAGCAATACAGTCTTTTTCTACATGTTTCGATGTTTTGACTGTAACATTATACCAGTGTTGGTCATCTTACTTCAAAAAAGTAATTAGTTAAGTTACAAATTACTTCTCCCAAAAAGTAATTGCGTTAGTAACTCAGTTACTACATTGGAAAAGTAATTAGTTACTCAGCAAAGTAACTGACTTTTTTTAAAATATTCTATACGTGTAACTAAGGGGCGGGTCTAGTATTACTGTAAGCAAGGGGCGCATTTATTATTATTGTTATATATCGTGTAACAAAGGGGCTGCTCTATTATTACTCTAACCAAGGGGCAGATCTGTTATAGCGTGTAAGCAAGGGGCGGGTCTATTATTATTATATCGTGTAAGGGGCGGATGGCTACAGAAGAGGGCGAATGTTAAATTAATGGGCAGAGCTCGATATATAACAATAATAATAAATGCGCCCCTTGGTTACAGTAATACTAGACCCGCCCCTTACTTACACGATAGACGCCCCTTGCAGAGTAGCACGAGCATCGGAAGCGTGCGGCATCGCCTCGTACAATTACATGTTAACTGCGCCTGCGCGGTGTAGAGTTCACTCAGAGCTGTTTAGGTTCGGCAATTTTCGGAAGCTCCGTAGTCCTTCGTACTGCGCAAGCCCTGCGCCTGTGCAGTACAGGGGGGTCCTTATCCGGCTGGGGAACTTTTTCGGCAGGACACCGGAATTACACTACTGCCATCTAGTGGTGGTAGATGTAATTGGGGTAACTAAGCCAAAGTAATGGGAACTGAGTTACCATGAGGGGAAAAGTAATCAGTTAGATTACTCGTTACCCTCTAAAGTAACTGCGTTAGGTAACTCAGTTTATTTTAACTCAGTTACTTACATCACTGCATTATACCCACTGGAACATATAGAAAAGCAAGCAATAAGCCAGGATCTTGGAATTACACTTTTCTAAAGTGTATGTTACCCTAAATATTCAATACATTATTTTTTTCTATGTGCATGTTCACATATGTGTATTTTATAAATCATAGTCTCTATCATTTTCATGTACGATGGAACCTCGGATTACGATCATAATCCGCTCCAGGAGACTGATCGTAATCCAAAGTACTCGCATATCAAAGCGAGTTTCCCCCTTGAAGTCAATGGAAACGAAAATAATTCACGTATTAGTTCCGCATTGACTTCAATGGCATGCAATACGGCATCAGGCTAGAGGTGGGAGGCGCCGGAGAGTCTCGAAAACGGCCGGAAAGGCCAGAGGAAACTTCGGCTGACCTCGGCAAACCTCGGAAAGGCTTGGAAACTGAGTATTTCCATGTCTTTCCGAGCATTGCCGAACTGCGCCGAACGTCTGTAATCGGCTTCGTTCGGCTCTTCTTGGCTCTGGCGCCCCCGCACCTCAGGCCAAATGCGGTACTGCAAGCCCTATTAGCTTGAATTCTGCTCGTCTTGCGAGACAACACTTGCAAACCGAGTTTAAAAAAAAAAAAAATTGCTTGTCTTTCAAAATGCTCGTTAACCAGGAGCGTTTTTAAGGCAGGGCAAAATGGGCAGCTGCCCTGAGCCCTGTCATTGTTGTGGGGCCCAAAGCAGCTGCCTCATACTTGCCAACAATCCTGGTTTAAATTTCCTTGTCCCTTGAGGTTTTAGTCCTGTGCTGTGTCCCAATATCTGAGTGTGAAGTCCTGCTACTAATGCTGCCCAGCTCTGCCCTATTGTTGAGTACAGATGACTCACCTGCAGACCCTGTGTTTACATGTAAATTACCGGCATTCGTATGTAAATAGTGGTGGCATTCATATGTAAATAGCGGCGGCCAGCGGCATTGATATGTATATCATGCCCCCCTGAAGTCATATCCACAGTAATCTCTAGCAACCAATTAACAAGCAGAAATCATGTGCTGTAACCTCTAGCAACTAATCAGTGAGCTGTAATGTGTGCTGTAACCTCTAGCAACCAGTCAATGAGCGGTAATGATACACTGTAACCTCTGGCAACCAATCGCAATATCTGCCTGATCTGATTCAGTAAACAGATTTTGAGTCTAGCGGCTATTTATTGTATGTCTCAGAGCAGGTGGAATGCAAAACTGCATGGGGGGGCCCAAGAAAAGTTTTGCCTAGGGTCCAATCAATATTAAAGATGGCCCTGTCGTTAACCATGTTACTCGTAAACCGAGGTTCCACTGTACTTCTTCCGTCTGAAGTACCTGGTGGTTCCTAACAGTCACCTTTCTTCCTTGTTGGAAAAACTGACCACACAAAGCACAAAAACTGATCTGTGTATTAGTGTAGTCAGTTTTCATCCTTTGGCTGTCTGTTTAGAGCTACTGGGCACTGTGCAGACACACAGCATGCCTGCATTGGGTAGTTTGTGCAGCCACCACAGCCCCCAACCAATCACAGCCTGCCTCTGCCACACACCCACTCCCAATCACAGCCTGCTTTCTGAACACACCCCCTGCTCAAGCATAGTCAGCATCATGCCTCCGGCTGAACAGACTATGCAATACAGGCACACAGGGCGTCTGCACAGGTTTTTTATTTGAATGCATTCTATGCATTAAAGTAGAACTAAGGTCAAAAATAAAAAATCAATATGTGATAAAAGTAAATAGGATGTAAAATATATCTGCCTTTGTTTGTAATCTCAATGCAAGTAGATAGCTAAACTTACCTGCATCCAATTTGCATATATGTGAACCCAGCTTGAATGTTTCCAATGATCCTCCCTGAATTGCCTTGTTGTACTTGTACATTAATTATTTGGTTGTATACCGTTGGATATATTTTTTCTTTCCCTGCAAGGTAAAGTCATAAAAAAACCTCTAGAGGTGGGACTATACCGGCAACTGTAGAAACCATATAGGCTACATGAGGGAGGCAATGCTATATATGCGATGTTATATATGACTATGTAAGTGTATTATCCATAGTGTATTATCCATATATACTGAATATACATACTTTTATGTAATACATGATTCTCTACTCTAGGTTAAAGTGGGGTACAGAACCTTTCTTTATTTAATTGACATGTTTTGATATTCTATAGATGGTGACTATAATTCCCTGAGGAAGATAGGCATATTTTCAGCCATTTGGAAACGCGTCGGAATTCTTCACCTACTTCAGATATGCATATCACTCTGTATCATTTGTCATGTTGTTTTTAAAATTTGTAAATGTTTTTCTATAAATTTTGTATAATAAATCCATTAAAATTATCTCATGTAGCCTATATGGTTTCTACAGTTGCCGGTATAGTCCCACCTCTAGAGGTTTTTTCATATACCAGTTCCGGGGATGATGGCAACCAATATGTGTCTCGAGAACTGAGTTCAATCTATTTAAAGGTAAAGTCATAAAGCGCTAGTATGCATTGCATACTAGCACATTATGTGAAAATTACCTTAAAACTAAGCTGTTCCAGCGCCGCGATTTTAGCACTGTCTTCACCCGTCTTGCTTCTGGGTTTGCGGGCTCCGGCTTTGTGACTGGCCGGAGCCGCGATGACTTTACGGGAGCCGAAGTTCACCGCACAGGGCTCAGAAGGAACGGCGCGGGAGGCCATTCCTTCAGAGCACATGCATCAGGGATGTCACTGGCTGCATGTAATGGAAACATCTCCTAAACTATGTACGTTTAGGATATATTTATACTACCTATAGGCAGTGGTGGCCCATCCATAGAGGGTGCATGGGCGCTGCCTTCCCTATCCATGTGCCGGCCCCCTGATCTACATATCAGTGGCACCTGACCATGGATTCCAATGCAGGGGGGGGGGTTTGCAGCAACTGATTAGAGCCAGAAGCTCTAATAGGCTTCAAAAAAGGTTGGGCTTGGAGCGCAGAGCATTGCGTTCCGAGCCCACCCAGTTGTGTGACCATAGCAAATTAATTTTTGCTATTATAACACTAGACCAATCAGGAGGCAGGTCTGTGAGACCTGTTTCCTGATTGGCCAAAGTGTCAGGCGATCCTATTGGATGCCTGGTGCTCTGGTGGAAGAGGAGACACACGGCGGAGGAAGCTGGACACCGGAGGCGCCACGGGTGCTCCCCGCACCTCCAGGAGAGGAGGAGAGGACACCACAGCCCCGACCACATGAGTGGGTAAGTGCCAGACCGCCCGCAGGAGGGGGGGGTGTGCTGTTTCAGTGCTGTGCCATGCCGCCGGGGCGGGGGTTTCGTTTGTTTGCTGCCCCCCAAAAGAAGAACCCACCAGCCACCAGTGCCTATAGGCAAGCCTTATTATAGGCATACCTATAGGTAAAAGTCAGTAAAGGAAGTTTACTTCCCCTTTAATGCAAAAATCAATAAAAAAAAAATCAACAAGAGAAAATAGGGAAAAACCTTCATAAAATGAAAATTTCAAGTGAAATTCGACTAGCGAACGGCCGGGGAAGTTCATAGCAGAAAGAAAAGACGTAAAGAGAAAAGAAAGAGATAGATGGTTATGGCTACTCATATATTAGGAAAGCATTTTTTATTCAGTCGGTGTCTGCTCTTTGACAAGCAAGTTGTAGAACATTTAACTGTCTTGCCCCTTTAGTAAAGAGAAAAAAAAAAGGAGGATGAAAAATGTGATGCCCTCTATCACTTCAATTACTGAGGAGGACTTAGAGCGGCTGCCGCCATGACTTCATCAGAGTACCTTTGCTTTCTCATTTCTCATTCCCCTCATTTGAAGCAGATATTCAAGGAACCATTTGCCATAATGCTGATGAAGATGACACTTCAGCAACTTTAGCTCCCCGTTTCAATTACCGACCCTTACAAGCGGCACCAGATCAAAATGTAATTTGATGTCTCCCTGTCTCCTTTGGAGGTATTTATCTTTTATGTCATGTTAAAGTATAACGCCGCTCTTCATTCCTGAGAAAGAGAGGAAATACTTGGATACCCATTTAGGAAAGTCGCATAAGAACTTAGGGGGGGGGGGGGATTTACTAAAACTGGAGAGCGCAAAATCTCGTGCCGCCCTGCATGATAGCCAATCAGCTTCTAACTTCAGCTTGTTCAATTAACCACTTCAATACCGGGCACTTTCACCCCCCAATTTTCAGCTTTCAGCGCTGTCACACTTTAGCCTCGTACACACGATCGGATTATTGGCCAACAAAACCGTGAACTTTTGTCCGAAGGGAGTTGGCCCAAACTTGTCTTGCATACACACCGCACAAATTGTTGGCCAACAAATACGAATGTAGTGAAGTACTACGTTGTTTTTCAGCTCTTTAGCGCCACCCTTTGAGCTCCTTCTGCTAGTTTCGTGTTAGTAGAAGTTTGGTGAGTGTTGATTCGCGCTTTTCATTTCGCACTTTTCAGTTTGTGCTTTTTAAGTTTGCACTTTTCAGTTTGTTTCTGAACGGCCGTTCGTCAACCAGACATGTAGCGGAATCGGAGGAGATAACGTGTTATTTATTATTGGCCTTGGAGTTATTGCTTTGACATTATTTTTTTGGTTGCATAATGATTTGATTTGGTATATTTTCTATATTTTTGGATGCATAGAATGCACTTTTTGGTTAAATTCTATTGGCAGATATCATGTCTAATTTTATTTGTTTTTAATGCACAATAAAAAAATTGTGGAGAATAATACTTGGCTATGTGTTTTACTTCAAATGACAGTTTGGGAGTCGGCAGTAACATTTAAGAAAATACAATGTAAAATTGACAAGGGACACCAACATAGTTATATGTTTGTTCTTAAAAACTATGTGATACGATACATATGTCAAGCCTATAGTATGTATGACTTGTAAAAATGAATAAAAATGTATTGAAAGTAAAATACTATGTGAAAAAAAAAAAAAAAAAAAAGCATATTAATATTATTCTTGATATCACTAGAAAAAAAAAGCCTTTGAAAATTTGTTTGCAATAACTCCATCAGTATGTTTTTTTTTTTAAATGTTTTAATTTTTTTGCATTTTTTTATTACATTTTGTTTGCTTTTTTTTTTTTTACAATTTATTTTTTAACACACTGTGACCAGAGCAATATAATGTTACCAAAGTAACATAGGGAAGTGATCAGTGTTTATTTTTTATTTTTACCCATTATGATTGCTCATAGCAGTGAATTACATTGCTACAAGCAAGCATTTTACTGAATAAAACTGTTTAATTCAGTCTGTTTCGTTGCACAGTCATTCATTCACGACTGGACTACGCAAATTCCCTTTACATAGGATTACCCCAATATCAACTTGCGCGCTTACAACTCATCCAAAACATGGTGGCAAGGCTGATAACAGGAAAAAAACCCTGGGAATCCATCTCCCCTTCCCTGAGGAGCCTACATTGGCTAACCGTAAAGAATCGGGGCACATTCAAGACCCTCTGCCTCACCCACAAATGCGCCCATGGAGACGCCCCACAATACCTTTGCGAGAAGATAACACACTACACACCCAATCGCAGTCTTCGATCATCTAACCAAAACCTCCTCCTCATTCCCAAATCCCGCTACAAAGCAAAAGGGGAACGGAGATTCGCTGTTCAAGGACCACGGCTATGGAACGCTCTACCAACCGACATCCGCATGGAAGAAAACCATCAGGCCTTTAGGAAAAAACTCAAGACCCACCTTTTCTAAGAAGGGTGACAACAAAGCACCAATACAGCGCCTTGAGGCGATTCAGTTCGCATTGTAGCACTATACAAATCATTCATTCATTCATTCAATTAGCTGTGATTGGTCAAAGCGAATCACATGGTACAGATGGGCTGTGATTGACCAATCACAGCTAGCAACGCAATTGTACACAATGGATGGCATGAAAGGAAACCATCCATTGTGCACAACTGTCATGTGACCTGCTGTAATGGGAACAAAAAGAAAAGGGATACTAGCTAAGTCGGACTTTAACCGCTTCCCGACCGCCTCCTGTAGATATACGTCAACAGAATGGCACGGGCAGGCAAAAGGACGTACCTGTACGTCCCTTTAATTTGCCTGCCCGGGGGGCGCGCGCGCGCGACCCGGTCGGGAGCTCCGTGACCACGGCCGCGGGACCAGCGGACCCGATCGCCGCTGGTATCCCGCGATCGGGTTACGGAGCGGAAGAACGGGGAGAGGCCTATGTAAACAAACCTCTCCCCGCGCTTCCTACACTGACTGTCAGTGATCGGCGGTTCCCTGTCATCGGGAACGCCGATCAATGACGTCAGACGTACAGCCACGCCCCCTACAGTAAACACAACACAACACGTCACACTGACTCCTCCCGCCCCCTTGTGGTTAACCCCCTAACTACAACTGTCATTTACATAGGAATCAGTGCTATTTAAATAGCACTGATTTCTGTATAAATGACAAATGTCCCAAAAATGTGTCAAAAATGTCCGATGTGTCCGCCAAAATGTCGCAGTCACAATAAAAATCGCTGATCGCCGCCATTACTAATAAAAAAAAAATATTAATAAAAATGCTATAAAACTATCCCCTATTTTGTAAACGCTATAACTTTTGCGCAAAACTAATCAATAATCGCTAATTGCGATTTTTTTTACCAAAAATATGTAGAAGCATACGTATCGGCCTAAAAAAATGTTTTTTTATTTTTTGGGGATATAGCAAAAAGTAAAAAATATTGCATTTTTTTCAAAATTGTCGCTCTATTTTTGTTTAGAAAAAATAAAATAAATTTATTTGAAAAAAAGGACGCCAATTTTGTTTTGGAGCCACGTCGCATGACCGCGCAATTGTTAGTTAAAGCGACGCAGTGCCGAATCAAAAAGGGGCCTGGTCCTTTGGCTGCCAATTGGTCCGGGGCTGAAGTGGTTAAAGGCATATGAAACAATAGCGAGGTATAGAAAAATAACAATATTTATTAGAAAATTTCATAACATGAATAGAGCATTCAAATTTAAAATCATGTAGAATGATACAAAGTATACAGTGAGTCATTGTGCGTCAACGCGTTTCACCATTAGGCTTCCTCAGGACACATTCAAGGTTTCAAAGATAACAAAAAGAGAGCAGATCTCACTGTCTTGTAGGAGAATAAGCCTTGTGTATGGGTATCCAGATAAAGAGGATATCCAAAAGTATCATCTTGGAAGGGTTAATTCCAACGGTCTATATGCCGTTAATTGGAAATGGCCATATCTGCTAACATAAGTAGGTCAGAGATATTAGCCAAGTAAATTCCAAAACAAAAAAATGATGGCATTATCTCCCCATAATGCCATAATTCAGGAGCGGTAGCCAAAATGAGAGGTACTAAGGCCTTAAAGCCAAGGTGCCTTGATGGCTGCAGAGCAGAAGCTCCTGTACATAGACAGGTAATATGGTCCCTGTATGATTATACAGATGGACGAATATCGAATGGCCACTGGGAGACAGCCTTCCGCTGGTCACTGCGGTCACATGGTATGGGCAGCGAGCCGGTACTCTGATCAGCCATCGGCTGTGTCCAGTGGACATGGTCGGTGACAGATCGGGCCTCCGCAGCCGCACGGTCTGTGCTTCCTGATGGGACGTCATATGATGTCCACTCAGGATAAGAAAGCCACTGCCCAGCCCTCAATCTGCTTTTGGGAACTGGTTAAGCTTTGATAATAAAACCTAAAAAAACTTTTTTTTTTTTTCTATGCAGAGATGCATCAGATTTTGCACTCTCCAGTCTTATTAAATTAAATCCTTGGCATGGTTGGATTCAGTGAGATCTGCTGCACATTGGCTGACATTTGCTAGGAACTTTCCAGATATTAGTGTAGCACCCTCTAGGTACATTTATGGAGGTACATTTATGCAGGCTTGGCTGGCAGCCAAGCCTGCTTGTGTTTTTTTCCTGGGTTGGGCAGAGATCCAGGGAGAACTGGATGACTCACAGGCAGCATCATTGAGACCTCCCTCCTATTTCTAGAATGTACTGGAACCTTTGAGAAAGATGCGAGGGGAAGTAAGGTGGAGCTGCCTTGAGTATTCTGAGGGCCCTGACCAATCCCCAACTTGGGTTGGCAGGTGGCAGGCCCCCCTCAAATACTTTTGGGTCAGCCCAGCTGGGGAGGAGTGTTCGGGTGGAAGCTGGAGATGGAATGTTAGGCTATCAAGCCTTTTGAGGGAGCTCACCAGTCTTGACGGGACCAGTCGTGTTCAGTGGGCGATGTTTTTTAATTTTGTCTGCCTCGGCATTCATCGTGATTGTTGTTGGTTTTACATGGGGGGGGGGGGGGGGGGCATGTTTTTTTTTTAAGGACTTGTCAAAAACATTTTTTGTGTTTGTACTTTTGACTTTTTTTGGTGAATGAGTAGGGGTACTATGTACCCCTACTAATTCACATGAGGAGGAGCGGGGTCTGGGGGCCCCCTTGTTAAAGGGGGTTTCCAGATTCCGATAAGTAACCTCCCACACCCCCACACCCACCGGGTTAGGGTAGTGAGGAAGAGGCCCTTAGTTGCTTATGGATCGGGGCGAACCCTCGCGTTGTTTCTTTCAAAAGAATTTGAATGCCGACAATTCTTTTGTTTACATTCAGCTGTCATCGGGGAATCATGGTTGTGGGGGTGCATCATGGTTTTACATCGGGGGGACATGGTTTCTTTTTGTCTGGGTCGGCATTCATCGTGATTGTTACTGGATTTACATGGGGAGGGGCACATTTTTCTTCTTTTTTATTGAGGACTTTTTTTTATGTTTTTTTAAATGCTTTTTATGTTTTTTTTTAGTTTTTGTGTTTTTATGGACTTTTGACTTTTTTTTTTTTTTAAATGAGTAGGGATACCCCCTACTCATTCACATGAGGGGGGGGGGGGGATCTGGGGCCCCTTCTTAAATTGTTTTCTAATTTTTATTTTTTTGACTGCCGACTATTCTTTTGTTTACATTCTGCTGTCAGCGGGGGAATCATGGTTGTGGAGGCGCATCATGCTTATTAAAGAACGTGGTGACCGCGAGCTCCTTAACAACCAGCTATTCACAATGAATCCGAAAAAAAACAAATGCATTTGTTAAGTTTGTTATAACTTTCTTTTTGGGTTCTTTGACATTCGCTATAGTAGTCCATTCAAAAATTCGGATTCATTCAAATCTCCAAAAATCTAATATTCGTCAGAAAAACAAATCTGAACGAAACAAAACACACTTGTCTAATTTCCACTACATCCAGTAAACTAAGGAAAAAAAAAGTGCCTTGCAAAGTGAACAGCTTATTTGTCTTTAGTAAATTAAATACTACGTAACTTTGTGCTTTGTGGTTATCACTGATTATTATATGGCAATGTCAGCATCATTAAGGTCTTAAGACATTTCTTTTTAGCAAAGCTTTTTGTTCTTTTTAGTTGTTTGTTTTATTGTATAAATTGCTCATTTTAACCCGTAGCACTTTGAGATCTTTTGATGTAAAGTGCATTATAAATAAAATGTATTATTATTATTATTATTATTATATTATTATTTTAGGTCTAACCTTTGTTAATATATTAATTATTGTTAAACATTATATTATTATGATGTATTATTAATATGATCAGGTATTCATTATTTAAGCCTTTCTGCTTTGTTTTAAAGTGTTTTATAATATTGTGATTTTTGTTCATACATTGTAATACATGATTTCTGATCTGCAGCTATAGATTGCTGGAATTTTCTCATTGCTGCTCTTCTGATTGCTCTATTGTATTTAATAAAAATAATTTTTTTTTTAAATAAAAAATAAATATTAATATTACGTTTTTTTTTGCAATAGCAAAAATAAAAAAATATGCAAAAAAATACAAAATAAGCAACACATATCATTTTATGGAAAGTTTTGTTGCTGTATCAGATGAGACGTGTTGCTTGGTGATAGGCTTAGTACCGAAGTGAACTGGTTAACAATGTTTGCAGCAGTTTAATCCACAAGTCTGTCCCCTGCCTGCCCTTATAATCTCCCGGCATGTGCTGGTGACATCACAAGACACCAGTTCCAAGTTCCCTGCAACTGTCATTAAGTGCTGCAACCAAATGAAAAATGACTGGGAGACACTCTGGCTCCCTACTATGACCTTGGGTATTATTAGAATGACCTTTCCTTGGCTGGACCAAGAAACAAATCTTTCTGATATCATCATACAGTCTATGCGGCCGACATTTGTTAGCCTGATAAAGTAGAAAGCAGTGTGCAGAGCAAACACTAGGCAAGCTCCTGACTATTGAACTATGCATAAGTGTAAGCACCCAGCCTTCACCGGACGTCACGTAATAACAACGACCTGCCTTTTCCACTTTGCACGCCAACTCTTCAGCTGCCCATAGATGTAAGCCGGAGGTCACATGTGCAGATTGCCCCCAGGCTAAAGGCATGGTGGGTCTGGGTTATAGACATGCATGCTTGGCTTAGCAGAGTTTGCAGTATACCCTCTCAGGATTGGGGAGGGTAAAAGTAGGGAGCAGGTGGCAACTTATCAGAGGAGCAAGAAAAATAATTGGCTAGTCAACTACTGTATGGGGTAAGTCACAAATATGAATTATTAAAATGGCAACGGTCATCTCTTAAAGTGGTTGTAAACCTCTGAAATGAAAATGAACAAAGCATATCCTTCTATAGTGTGTACTTGTTGCCATAGAAATCCTCTGCTTTCTGCATGAGTCACTTCTGACAGTCTATGCCAGTCTATGCCAGCCTTTCTCAACCTTCTCAACACAGAGGAACCCTTGAAATAACTTTTCGGTCTCAGGGAACCCCTGCTAAAAATTACTATAGCTACAACTCATGATACATTCGTGTGATGGTCAGTGGGAAGAATGCTCCACTTATACACCTTACCAACCGCTCAGTGTCTGCCAACCCTCTCCTCCAATCCCTACACAAATTAAATTCAAAATACTAACCGCAACATACAAAGCCATTCACAACTCTGCCCCGAGCTACATCACCAATCTTGTCTCCAAATATCACCCAAACCGTCCTCTCCGCTCTTCTCAAGACCTCCTACTCTCAAGCTCTCTCATCTCCTCCTCCCATGCTCATCTCCAGGTTTTCTCCAGAGCCTCTCCCATCCTCTGGAATCCGTTACCTCAACCGGTCCGGCTATCCCCAACTCTTGCTACCTTCAGACTATCCCTGAAAACTCATATCTTCGGGAAAGCCTATTACGTCTCCAACTAATCTTCTACCACTTCCATCAGATCATTCCCCACAGTTACAACCTTTTGTATCACCTGCCCCACCCTATTAGATTGTAAGCTCTTCTGAGCAGGGCCCTCTTAATCCTCTTGTATTTTATTGTATTATAACTGTATTTTTTCCTTTTTATATTGTAAAACACTGCGTAAACTGTTGGCGCTATATAAATCCTGTATAATAATAATAATAATAATGCTTCCTACAGTGGTGGTCATTGGGAAGAATTACCCCCTTACAGATAGCTAAAAAGATCAATGGTGTCTATGGGATAAGGTAAGTATAACATGTTTTTTTATTTTAGAAAAAAATGTCATTTTTAAACTTGCAGCTCAATTGCTTGCTATCTGGGCTGGTGTGAAATGGGCCTAAGGGGTAGTTGATCAATTTTGCAATTGTTGGGACCAGACCAGAGCATTTCTGATTGGCTTGCACAGTGAACCGCTCTGGTCTGTCCTGAAAGCGCTGCACAGAGAAGAGGGAGAAAAGTTGAGATTTCCAACCTCCGGACTGCTGGACCAGCTGCATGGGCACTGACAGCTCAGCACCCATGAAACAGGTGTGGGGGGGGGGGGGGGGTTGTTGTTAGCTAGGGTATTAGTTCATGTTTTTCTTTTTTCCGTAAAAGAGGGAGAAAAGTGGAGATTTCAAATCTCCGGACTGCTGACATGCAGCCTATGGCTAGGGTATTAGTTCACCTTTTTGTTTTTTCTTTTTGTTATTTCCGGAAAAGAGGGAGAAAAGTGGAGATTTCAAATCTCCGGAATGCTGGACCAGCTGCATGGGCACTGACAGCTCAGCACCCACGAAGGTAAGGAACGAAGGGGGGGGGGGGGGTGTTCCGTTAGCTAGGGTCATAGGTGTGCGCAGCCTATTGCATTAGGGTGTGCACCCCAAAGCTCAAACACATATGAATGCCACCTGCTGTCACAGGGAGGAGGCTCTCCTGGTGGGTGCCAGTTGATTAGGAGCATATTACATTACACCTTTTTGTTTTTTCTCTTTGTTTTTTTCCGTAAAAGAGGGAGAAAAGTGGAAATTTCAAATCTCTGGACTGCTGGACCAGCTGCATGGGCACTGACAGATCAGCACCCACTAAGGTAAGGAACGAGGGGGGGTTTCCATTAGTTAGGGTCATAGGTGTGCGCAGCCTATTGCATTAGGGTGTGCACCCCAAAGCTCAAACATATATGAATGCCACCTGCTGTCACAGGGAGGAGGCTCTGGTGGTGGCTGCCAGTTGATTCGGAGCATACAGGCATACCCCACTTTTAAGTACACAATGGGGGTTTATTTACTAAAGCTACAAAGTGCAAAATCAGGCTCACTTCTGCATAGAGACCAATGAGCTTCTAACCCCAGCTTGTTCATTAAGCTTTGGTAATAAAACCTGGAAGCTCATTGGTTTTTATGCAGAAGTGAGCCTGATTTTGCACGTTTTAGCTTTAGTAAATAAACCCCATTGTGTACTTAAAAGTGGGGTATGCTTGTATTACATTACACCCTAAATATGGGTGTAACGTGTTCCTAAAGTTGAACCTAGCCTTTAATATAATGGACACATTTACGCAGACCACTGGCACCCCCAACCACCCACCTGGCTGTCGCCTCTGGATAATGCTAATTCATATGGGGTGAGTAGGGTGTGCCCAGGCACACCCGGCATACCCTGTGCGCACGCCTATGGCTAGGGTATTAGTTCACCTTTTTGTTTTTTCTTTTTGTTATTTCCGGAAAAGAGGGAGAAAAGTCGAGATTTCAAATCTCCGGACTGCTGGACCAGCTGCATGGGCACTGACAGATCAGCACCCACGAAGGTAAGGAACGGGGGGGGGGGGTTCCGTTAGCTAGGGTCATAGGTGTGCGCAGCCTATTGCATTAGGGTGTGCACCTCACAGCTCAAACACATATGAATGCCACCTGCTGTCACAGGGAGGAGGCTCTGGTGGTGGTGCCAGTTGATTAGGAGCATATTACATTACACCCTAAATACGGGTGTAACGTGTTCCTAAAGTTGAACCTAGCCTTTAATAGAATGGGGGCATTTACGCTGGCCACTGGCACCCCCAACCACCCACCTGGCTGCCGCCTCTGGATAATGCTAATTCATATGGGGTGCTTAGGGTGTGCCCAGGCACACTCGGCATACCCTGTGCGCATGCCTATGGCTAGGAGTATTAGTTCACCTTTTAGTTTTTTCCGTAAAAGAGGGAGAAAAGTGGAGATTTCAAATCTCCGGACTGCTGGACCAGCTGCATGGGCACTGACAGATCAGCACCCACGAAGGTAAGGAATGGAGGGGGGGGGGCGGTTTCCGATAGCTAGGGTCATAGGTGTGCGTAGCCTATTGCTGCCGCCTCTGGATAATGCTAATTCATATGGGGTGATTAGGGTGTGCCTAGGCACACCCGGCATACCCTGTGCGCACGTCTATGGCTAAGGTATTAGTTCACCTTTTATTTTTTTCTGTAAAAGTGAACTAACACCAGGACTGCATCACACTGCACTGAAAAAAAGTGCATGCAGTACCTTTTCTCCGCGTACAACACCCCAAAGTTGGAAACAAGGAGTAGCCGGAATAGCCGCCCCAATGCAGTCCTACTGCACCTGGTGTGGAGTGGTCCTGAGAAAGTGTTGAAACCAGGGGATTAGCATGACAGCCATGCAATTGTCTTTTACAGAAAGAAATCAGCAATGGCAGTCATGAATTTTCTCTCTTGGCCGGTCTACTTGAATAAATAGTTGATAACAGAGGCGAGGCGACCGGTAGTTGAAAAGGCCGCACGATGAACTCATCAAATAGAAACAGCAAGAAGAGTCAGAGATGCTTTGTATGTTTTTTGAAGCCCGGACAAAGATGACTATAGATGACTGGAAATGATAGGTGTTCGCAGAAGTCTTGATATAATCAGTAATTTGAGGCAGGACCTGAAACATGGCATGTGTAGCCGGAGAAGAAGAGAGAGGAGAGGCTGCAGTAGGGAATGGGAGATGCGTGCCCTTTCTAATCAGATCAGCCTCTCAGAGCCGCTTCACTATTAATGCTAGCTGCTCTTCATAAAGTAACCAGCAGTGATTAGAGGCAGCTCTGCAGATCATCCTTCACAATGCGCTCTCTGCCCCCTCTCTGCCTTTATCTGCTCCAACTAATAAACTCACACTGCTAGCCAGCACTACATTAAACACATTGATCTGGGAAACGATGCGGCTAAAATGTCTTAAATACAGACGCGTTTCAAAGTTTGACTTATTCTACTAGAAGAAAATATATAAGCAGTATGCAGTCTATGTGGTGTGCAAAATATAAGTCTAAGCAATTCACTGTATTATAGAGAGAGATTTTATGACTTTATATGTATCCTGAATATCGTACAAAGACCAGCCATTTGTTTGTAGCAAAGAACTTTTGATGGGCATATAGATAATGGCATCACAAAAATAATACCATAAAAAAATTGAGTTTATTATACAAATATTAAAAACACATATACAATATTTTGGGGCAGGGTTTTCAGTTCTTTTTCACATGATTACAGATGAAGAAGCCAAATTCCACATGTCAAATCAACGCGTTTCGAAAAATCATACATCGTCGTTAGGAAAACTTGTGAATGAGATCCATGTGGTTGAACCCAATCATTTAAGAACAGAGGATGTAATTATCTATTGGAGGGTAGTTGTTATGGAGCAGTGGTCCATCCATAGCTGGGAATGGCAGCTCCTGATGACAGCTCACCGCACACAACACATTGATCGGAGACAGCCTGGCTCCCTTCCACGGACGGAGGCCAGGACAAGGAGGAGATAGAGGGGGGAAGCTGCCGCCAGTGGGCACCCTCCAACATGTCAGTCCAGGGGCAGCACAGAGTAAGTGATCCGGCGACCAGGGGGTTTGGGTATAGTGTGCAGTGCGGGCTCGAGGGCTGGAGCGATGGGCGGGTTCCGTGGTCAGGTCCGTCTGCTGCCCCCGACCAATGGAGCACCAGCCACCACTGGTGGTCTCTAAACTGTGGCCAGTGGGCCAGATGCGGCTTTCTAGCCTCTTTCTGGCCCTTTGGGCATCATTCCTTTCACCAATATGAGGCACTATTCCTCCTATTGACACCATTCCTTTAATTGACGCCAACCGGGGGGCATAATTCCTCCCACTATTCAACATTGGGGCACTGTTCCTTGCACTGACGCCAACAATAGGGTTTAATTTCTCCCAGTGGCACCAATGATGGGGCACTCTTTGACCTTTTATTTACTCCTGCTAACACTGGGAAATGTTCTACTTCCACTGGCCATAGTCCAGCCCATGTAAAGTCTAAAGGACAAAGAACTGGCCCTTTACTTAAAAAGTTTGGAGACTCCTGTTTGGACTATCATATCCAAAAGCGGAGCATGGAGGAACAACACATGACCGAAGAAAGCCCCATTCTTACACAAGGGATGCAATCAAGATGCTCCAGCCTCAATATCCAACAGCCTCTAACAATACGTCTTAGCAAGGTTGAGTGATTTGAAATGCTTTTCTAGAAATGCATCAAAACTTGACTTGGGGACTCCCATTGTGTCCTATGACAAATGTAGGCAGGTGCAGCTTTTTCAGCTGCAGCAGCTAAGTGGAGGAGTGATGCTGGTGCTCTGTCAGGTTAGCAGGGCAAAGGAAGTAAGCAGAGTAGTCAGGTGACTGCTGTTGCGTACTTTTGCTGCCAGGGGAAGCCCATCCTTTATACAGAGTTGGGCACTGCAATACAGGAGGTGTGTTACTCTTTAGATAACCGGGTAGGGGGAAGAGGGGGGAAAAAGCCCAAAAAAAAGAAAACGATTGCAGCCACCATATCTAATGATTGGTAAGCTGCAATATATCCCATATGTGAGCTGTGACAGCTCTGTCTCCCAGTGACAACACTATGACAGTGACATGGGATCGTGGAGCACAGCATCAGAGGCCTTCTATGAAGATTGGGCATGGATCCTTCTATAGTACCTGTCCTCAGCATAGATGGAGAGCAATCTATGTCCAGTATTATGTCTTCTATACCCTTCCTGGAGGATAATTCTTCTTACTAGTGACAGATGAAATCTGACCAGCTGTTACGCTTTTACACACATCTAAACCCTTAATTGCATTTATATCCCATATACCAAAGAATAGTTGTAACCCTGAGATCAGCATATAACATACAGGAGACTGGATTTCTCTCTGAAAATGTTAGCTGCCTGACTGCCATTATGGAAGCACGTCAGCAATGGCACTGTATGCATTTCTCCATTGATAGGTTTCTCATACAACAGAAGAAGGGTGAAGGGACCCTATGGGGATGATTTACTAAAACTGGAGAGTGAAAAATCAGGTGCAGCTCTGCATAGAAACCAATCAGCTTCCAGGTCTTTTATCAAAGCCTAATTGAATAAACTGAAGTTAGAAGTTCAATGGTTTATATGCAGAGCTGCACCAGATTTATCACTCTCCAGTTTTAGTAAATCAACCCCAATGTATTTCTGGTGACCCAATGTCCCAGAGCTGCACAGCTTTTTGCAAAAAGTAGTACATGCACACAGACGTAATGTGCAATCAGTGTATTACATTTGCGTGTGTGCTATTTTACACATAGGGCTGCATACAGCTGCTTTCATCCAATTATGTCTATGGGGGACTGCATGCCGGGACACCAGAAATATGCAAAGTCTTAATTCTGGATGGGCAAATGCGCCTGTGTGCATGCAGTCTTAATAAAAAATTGTTTCTTTGTATAGCAATAATGTATCTCTATACAGGCGGGCAGACTTTTTGATCTCATTGCTCACTAAAAACAAACATCCTACACTAATGATTGGTACCCAGAGATCATGGGACCTAGGCTGTCTAGGCAGGATGTTCTGGAGTAGTGTTTTTTTTTTTTTTTTATTGGGATATGCTATAGGAAGTTTAGGATAAATAGTTTTTTTTTTTCTGGGGGACTGATATAGGGAGTTGAAGAGTAGTAGTTATTTTTTATTGGGGTATGATATAAGGAGTAGTGGTTTTATTGGGGTATGAGGGGGTTGCAGTTTTATTAGGGTACAATATAGATATGTAGGAGTAGTAGTTTTATTGGGTTATGATATAGGGAGTATGGGAGTAGTAGTTTTTTGGGGTATGATATAGGGAGTTTAGGAGTATTCGTTTTATTAGGGTATTATATAAGGAGTTCAGGAGTAGTATTTTTTTTTGGGTTATGATATAGGAAGTTTACGAGTAGTAGTTTTATTGGGCTATG